>NW_021025411.1:2046210-2070516 GCF_004153795.1 Camellia sinensis
CTCGGGCGGACCAACCTTCGGGCCGGACCCTGAGTGGGTCTTAAGTGGGTTGATGGGTTAGGCCACGGGCTGGGCCGAGCTTCAAAACGATGGCCTAGGCCCTAGCCTAGGGACTCGGGCTGGGCTCGGACCTGGGTCCAAGCGGGCCTAAACGGGCCGGGCTCATCTCGGGTAGCAAGCAGGCTTCAGGTCGCCCACAGGCCGCCCACAGGCCGTGGGTTGTTTTTACACCCCTAGCAATGACTCACCTTATAAACTTAAATTCTATAAATTTTAAAAATATTTTTTTAAAAAATTAAATAACATTTATTTTGTTTGGTTTTGAATTTAAAAAAAAAAATAAATATTTTTTGTCTTTTGTATTTTGTTATTTTTAGTGATTTTTTTTGGGGTCATTTTAGTCATTTTTTTTACATACACTTAAAACATAAAATATTTATGAAAAATTTATTAGATTTTTGTATTTTTTTGAATTTATTAATTTTTTTAAAAAATTGCAAATATTTTACTTTTTAAGTGTATAAAAATTAAGTAAATTAAAAAAATTTAAAAAATTCTTAAAACATTTTAAAATTTTACTAAAGATAAGGAATACGAAAAACAAAAAAAATCAAAAATTACTTTTGAAAACCATTTATCAAATAAAGTGATTTAAACTTTCCAAATAAACAGGATGATTTAAACTTCTCAAACAGTAGATCTCTAATGAGTGTGTACCCTCATTTGATCAGTAAAAATTGACTGTCACAATGATATCAGGTTACCATTAACATGTGAGACCTGTTGGAAAATTTGAATTAAAATTTATTCCGTTGGTTGTGTCTTTGGAGTTGAAAAGGTGTGTCCTTTTGAAGGGTCACAACCTTTTACATGATTATTATAGAAATCTATAAATTCTATCTCCCTCACTTCAATTAAAGGAAGAATTAATCGTTTTCTTCTTTATCTTTGTATTGATTCTTCATATTTTCTTGAGTCTAATTTTTCTATAAAGAGAACATATGCACAACACAGTTCGCTAGGCTTGCAATAGTAGTGCTGCTAGTGCAAGACATTGATCGTTGTATCCTGGGAGATAGACGTCCATTGAATCCTAAGTACTGGTGGGAGGACGGATCTGTATTAAGGAAATAGTGTCACACACTCGACTCGATCAGGTTTTATCTATTTATATACTGTAAGGTTTGTTATGTTATTATGTCAATTTATTTCAGTTTTGGTTTTGCCCAAAAACCGTTTACATAATTTTAAATTATATTTTTTAGATAGTTTGGTACTAATTTTTTTCTAACAATCTTAGCGATCGAAAGAGCAATGGAGATTGATTGACTGGTTTCGATTTCCGATTTCTGGGTTCAATTGTGTTGGAGACAATCGGAGGTTCTTTCTATGATTTCTTTGTGTTTGCTATATATGAGATTTAATTGAACTTTATTTAAAAGTTTGTGGGCTTTTAATTAATTTTTGGTGGTGTTTATGTCATCCATACTACCAGCGATGATTCTCTTTTGAGGTTTTATATATGTAATTTGGTTTGCATTCATGCCATGTCTGTTTCGTTTGGAAACTCCTCTGAATTTATTTTGCTATTATGGAGTGCTATATAGATTTCGTTTTTTTTTACGTTGGTGAAGATTATATTATATACTAGTGGGATTTCAAAGGATCTGTGATCATGGTCTACAATAGGGATGGCTTTATTCTATAATGATTTTGTCTTTTCAATTTGCTTGTTTAGAAAGTACAAATATCACAAAAAGAGTTGTAATTGAGAGGATTATAGTGTAGGATTAATAATTGGAATCACATCACAGGCTATCTTGGGAAAAAGATTGATATTGATACGTAAAAGAAATAAAAATAAAATAAAAACTAGAATATTTACCTGTATGTCAAGTTCCCTAGTTGGGCAGTTGACAATTAACCCCGCTCAGATTTGATGTAGCAACTCCACAGCAGATATCAGAAAAGTAAGGGTCTTTCTAGAACATGTCCTTGCAGCTCCAAGAACATTTTTGCCTTCCAAAAGTGGCGGAATAGATCTGGCTTGGATCTGCAATTGGAATCAGAAGTTAACTCAGGGATATAGACTGCTCACCTTACTTTCAATGATGCATGTAAACACACTATGAGAACAGCTACTTGCTAGATTCATAATAGTGGCAGCTACCTTTCTGTTTGCTCCTCCCTAAAGCATGATTACATTAATGGAAAATAGGATAGGTACGTTTGTTCTTTGAAAGATAGACATGCACCAACAACATGTAGATCATCCATAAGTAAGCATATATTCCGAATACCAAAGCATAATAAACTAGAAATTATTAAAGTTCTATAAACTTAAGCAGAAGATTGAGGAAATCAAAATTTATTGTGAACATATTAAATTGTATTAGCACGAAATTGTGCCAGAGTAATTTGAAGGCCCTTGAACTTTTTAGTCTCCCCAAGGGCTGGCGAGCTTTGACAATTCCTTTTCTTTTGAGACTGCAAAGTTGAATCTACATTGATATCTACATGCAAGTCTGGCATAGCTTTTTGCTACTGCTCTCTTTTTGCCATCTGCTTTTGTGGCTTCGGATGCAAGCTTGAATTGGACTCATTGTCATTAACAGCCAATTTAGCTTTTTGCTTTTGTTCTTCACTTGGATGTTGCTTGGTTATATGTTTTCTTTTCTGATACATCAACTCAATAAGTGAGTCTGCTGCATTCTGCTCGGTATCAATCAGACCAGCTTCTGGACCTTTCATTCGCCATGGAGTTTTTGTTATTTTCTTTTCTGTCTTAAATGATGAGAGAAGAGGGTCGATCATGTTGGTCAGAGGAGAATCTGGGGCTTTGCTTAGTGTTGGGTTCACTTCAGACTCTTTAGATGCTTCTTGTAAAGCATTAGATCTGAACTCTACGATATGATCTACAAGTTGGCATAAACTTGCAAATAAACATCGGAAACACATGGTGAATTCTGACAGTTTAAAATCATCATATCCTCCAAATCTTCTACAGTGTATCCAATGTAGAGCCCGTTAAATCTAAGGTTGTGGTACTATATTTGTGAATCTTGATTACGGATTAGAAGCTTAAAATGTATGGTAAACTGGAATTCAACTTGCAATCCATGTGTCTGTCTGTGCATGTGAAATTATATGTTTTTCGAAGAATGAAAATAGAAAACAAAAACACAATCAAACAGGTCCCGTAATTTTCTAAAGCAGTACTTCCATGTTTGATTTAAAGCAGTCAAAGAGCTATTTGAACAGTTTTACCTCAACTGTTTCTAAAATATTTGATTGTTTTCCTCCATGTTGCAAACATGATTTTGAGATTACGCTTTGGTCCGTAGAATTGGGTTCTTTGACTTCTTTATGCCCATGAACTTTTAAATCAATCCTGCACAACTTGTTCTTCCCTTCGGAATCAATTACACGTTGTGATGCATCTGAACCGGAAGCACTAGCACGCTATTTCAGTGTAAGAGAAGATTAGTATACAAATTAATGCAAGGAAGGATGTAAACTGAATATAGAATCATACAAGCTCAGAATTCAAAGTCGCTGCATCATATTATTTGTGCTCCTAACAAATGACTGTTTCCCTTAGAGCTGAACCCTAAAGTACTTAGTATTGTGTTCAAATTATATTCAAGGAGAAGAAAACAGTACATGTAGCTTAGGTGTTCTTGGTTTCCGTTCAGGCTTCAATGATGAATTCAAGACTTCACTTCTTTCCTTCGAAGCAGAATTGTGTGTTTTGAGTCCATTCTTTCCATTAATCATCAAACCAGACTTGCTCAACCCTTTCTTTTGACTAGAGTCATCAGTTTCTTGTCCCAAAGCATCTGAGCTGAAATCTTTGGTAATGGTGCACTCGTGCTATTCAGTGCAAGAGGAAAGAAATAAGAACATATATAACCTCAAGCAAGCAAGCATATATGTGGCAAGGATACACTGAATATGGATCTCACAGTTGGAGCCTATTATGTCTATCTAGGAAGCACAAACACTTCAAAATGGGTGTCATGTTCTTGTCCGACACATATTAGACACCGACACACCGCAGACATGTGCGTCCGTATTTCGGACATGTTATGTGGCTTGTCAAAATTTTTAATTATTATTTTTTTGCAGGATACTTCATGAACATGTGTGTCCTATGTTTGGACACGCCTTGGAACACCTTTATGGGTTTTGTTTTATTTTATGATTTTAGAAAGTTGATTTAGAAAGTTGATTTGGGATCCTATGTTTGAACACGCCTTGGAACGCATTTGCAATTTTATATTTAAATTTTTGGATAGTATGATGGTTGAGGAAAACTAATAGCAATTTTGGACGGTTTGACAAAAGAAACAATTATTCTTACTGTTATTAGATGTGACGGCTACTGAGTGGGAAAGACTGACAGTTACTAGGTATAAAGACATTCTTGGAAAAGTTTAAAAAAAAAAAAGTGACAGCTTCCGACCCAACTCACGTGCACTTTATATAATAGAATAGTTATCCCATTTATTTATTGGACAAATAGAATAGTTATCCCATTATCGTGCAGCAGAAATAGGAACCTCGATTTGTTGGCCTCACTTATGAATTCAATGACAAGATTTACCATGCCTGGAGCCTTGTATGATATAGCAAAATATATTGCAGAAGAAATGACAGATAACAAAACATCCCCATTTCTTATTTATTTCCCCCACAAAAGTGTATTTTGAAATATTTAATTAAGAAATATTACCGCCATATGAAATATCGCAACAATGGAATTTTTCTGCATGTTCGTCTTGATTCCTGGATATAACAATGCATTTAGCAACACTTTCCCCACCTGCCATAAGCAAAAAGGGAACAAAAGTATAATTATGGTCGAAATTGAGCTTTCATTCTTAATTTAACGTAAACCACTGGTGTGTCTCAGCTCTTCCCTATATGGACAGGTGTGTGCATGTACATGTAAGTACTTTTTTTGCGCATGTCAGACAAATAATGAACAAGTAGGAAAAATTGCAAAGAAGAAAAAAGCAGAAACAAAAATCAAAGATTCATTACAAACTCAAGATTTCAAGCTGAATTCAACTTGGGAAGAGCAAAAACAATAAGAAGAAACATATGTCATTTCGAACGAGAATTGTTGGCTTGGATTCTCTTGTGCCCTTGTTAACACCCTCATTACATTTGATAGCAAGCTGACCAGTGCCTTTATCTTTCCATGCATCGTTATCTGCATGATCACTGGACTGAACAAAGCAGAAAAGAAAAGAACTAACCATAAGAAAATCAAATGTCTTAATATTATATTATATAAAAGCAGGCAGATGTAAACAGTGCCCAACTCATCAATGCACTACACGCTGTTGATGCAAAATTACAAGAAGCAGTGCCCTGATGAATATTTCAATATGCCTTTTCTTAAAATTCTGGATGATTAACAAAATGAGTAGATGCAAAATGTGTTTTTCTTTTTGAAAAGTTCCAAGAGATGCAAGTCCAAGTCAATTTTATAATTGTCCAATAAGAAAACAGAGCCAATTCAACCTGGCCAACGAACATGGGTGCCAGAAGATTCTTATTGACAACAAAATGGACATCAACGAATGGCAAGTTAATGTTGAATTTAAGCATGGAGAAGTTATTCTAGATGTTTCATCTGATTAGGAACTGAAAACAAAATTCTTATGGCTGAAAAGAGCTTTAATTTATTCACAGGATTAATGACTTCAGACAGGGTGTAGTTTGGAGGTTCTATAACCAAAAGATTGAATCAGCATCCCACCTCAATTAAACTTGAAGGCAACATTCCCGGGCCCTTCACGAACTGCTCCTAGTTCCAATTATAGAGCAGGGTAATAAATAAACTTTCAGTAACTTGTTGACTCTCTCTCTCTCTCTCTCTCTCTCTCTCTCTCTCTCTCTCTCTCTCTCTAACCATTTCCAACTGCAATTTCCCATCTCAAAGTTACTTCTCTTTATCAACTACCAATATATTTGCTATGGATTGACTACAAGATGCAGACAAGATAGAAAGTGTTTCTAGGTAGAGAAACACTGAAAGGAGTGGGAGGGAATTATATTGATTAGAGCTCAAACTTCCAAACAAATCACAAGAGACACTAGAAACAAACACAAAGGAAATAAATTGTTTCTTTTGCACTGAAAACAAGTAACAATAAATTAGACAATTCTAAAAATTAGATAATTCTAAGAAATAGACATGTCATCTTAAAAACTGACTAACCTGCATCCAACCTTTCCACTCTTCAGTTTGATGCCTGTTCAGATACAGTATGGATTTTCCTGAGATTGGTGACTTATCATGATGAATCTTGAAAGAAGTAATTGCTAAAACTATGATGAGAAGGAAGTAGAGAAATAAGAAACGATCCCGATTGTAACTCTGCAACAACAAATGATGGTTAAAAGAAAAGCTCATTGGACACACAACTTTGATGTAGATGGACCAAATTATAACTGAAATAGATACAAAAAACAATAACTGTATATCCTGGCCATTGTGAATTTTATGTGGAGAGGTGAAGTCCTCCCTAATTGTTTAGTTACACATCCAAGGAAGCAGAAAAGAGACTGAAGCATCTGATAGCAGCTAGTCCATAGACTAGTAATTTTGCTTTTGTTATCTCTCCTTTCGATTAGTGTTGGTTCATTAGGTTATTCCCATATAAGTGGATCAGGTTATGACCTCGCTAATCCTTTCACTTCCTTGTAAAGTTCTGGGATATATGTATATATATATATTTTTTAAAATAACATTTCAAAGTTGTTGAAGAATGTGATATCCACCCATTCCTCTTTCTATATTTTTCACATTGAACTTTTCTTTTTAAGATTTAAAATTGGTCTAGCACATACTTCACCGAATAAAATAACGAACTCGCGGAATGAAAAGTATAAATTATAAGATGAAGGCATTGGCAAAACCTTTTTTGATTCACCGAAGATAATTGTACGGTCACATAAGTAAAAGTAGATCAAAAGGACACCAAATTCAGATCTGCAGGGAGAGAGAACAATAAGAAGAAAAATGAGAGTCAGCTTTCTAACTATGTCCTTCAAACTTACAAAGCTCCAAAACTTATGGTTTTAAATTGTGACGATGACAGACTTACATGGCTCTGAGTGTCAATCGATTTTCTAGCAAGAAAGTCTCCCCCATTAGTAGAAATCTGAAAAGTTAAAGAACATAAAGAATGTTAAATTAACCCATTCATATTCCTCATAAATTATCAAAGATGGAAACAGCTATTTTTTCTAACCTGACAACGTGAGATGTGACGGGTGAACTCCAAGCTTTAGGAGAAGCTGATTGGAGACCTCCCCCCTCAAATGGAAAGCAGTAAACGATCACTTAATGCAAGAGACTGTTAATTCCTTTATTATCACCTAAAATTCCCTCCAATGTCTAAGCAACAAACAAAATTTAAATTGGATCAGTCAGTGAAACCTCATAAACCACTGTTACAATTCTAAATATGCAAAAACTACATCTAAATAGACTTAGGCAATCAAATAAGCAAATTGATATTAAATTCTAAGCATTTCATGAACCAAACACTGTATGACATCAAGTGAGACTTGAAATTCAACTCAAACACATACAAATCTTCACAATACTGATAAATTCAAATAAAATCTAACCCGAAAGAAGTGTTGAAAACAATTCAAATGAGGCAAAGACCTAAACAGGACATTTCTAGTAAAAAAACAGAACAAGGTTCAAACACTCTGCTCCCGAAAGTCGAATTTCAAGACCAAACAATCAAAAGATTCAATGAAATTCGATCCACATAATTGAAAAACTTTAAAATGCCAAAAATAAAACCAATTCTACAGTAAAAACAATGGATCACTCACTAGACTAGCAAAATCTATTGAAAACGATACAAAAACTTTGACCCAAAAAAGCTACAAGTGGAGTCTAACACTATGGCATCAACATAAGACTCTATATAACTTGCTTTAGTCCATTGAAAAATAAGTACATCAAATGATTAACATTTTCACCTCATCAAATTATGTAATGACAAATGCCAAATAAAGAAATAAAGAAATAAATAAAAAAGATTACAGAGCAAGCCTTAACAGCAAAAAAGAAATAAGTCAAATAACTCACGTCAATTGCCTAGTCAGGTTGATCAATGTGAGACTACTATATTATTCTAATTTGTTAACCACAAGTCTAACAGATATCTTAACCACGAGTTTTCAATGTTCATATAATGTTCAAATTGATTAAAGGCTATGAACATATAATACAAATGAAAAAATATACCATGCATACATAGTCTAGTCTAAAAATAAGAATATACTAGTTGTTACCTTCCCTTCAATATGCATGCCCGGCAGGTGCAACTTCATCCACATTTCGCAACCCATTCACTTCCTTAGTTGTATACACAGCACACCACATGTTGCAGAAGTTTCACATATCAGAACTGCCGATTCAGCAAGTTCTTCATCAGATGGATTGGCAGAATGCACGCCTCACAGCAACATTGCAGCAGCAGCCACAGCAAGCATCCGCCACCACGGCAGCAGCAGCAGCCAGCAGAATTAAAGATGAAGCCATTTTATCTTTCTTTTGGGAACAAAAAATGAATTTGAAAACAAGTTATTACAAATGAATAAAAAAAATGCAAGATAAAATAAGACACATTAACACCCTATACTTTTTTCCTGATGATTAAAATATTGTCAGCCTAACCATCTAAAACAAATTCAATCTTCGCTTCCCGTGACCTATTATTACTTAGCAATTCATACTGCACCTATACCCTAATTGATCCACTTCCTAAACGTGTATTTCTAAGTAACCTGCATTTCTCTGTAAAACATACAAAAAAAACCTTTATATAACATTGCGTAAAAACTAAACTAAACACATCATAACAATTTGTAATGTAACCAAATTAATATCAAATGCATTTCAATATCCCAAATTTTATTCAAATATCTAACAACACTAAACATAAGAATCCTAAAATGCGTCTAACTATATCCAACAATCCCAAACATAATAATTCCAAAAAGTATATAAAGATTCAACAAAAAAAAACCTATAAAACGAATCAAAGAAAAATTAAATGAATGCCAACGTGCAAAACGATACATATATCACTACTGAACCACGAATATCCATTACCAACCTATGAACAAAAGGATAAAAACATGAGTATTTTATTAATGCATTAACTTCAACAATAATATACAAATATAGTTAAAATTAATCAGAAAATTGTTATGAAGCTATTGTTTTATCAAGCTATTGTATACAAAGATTGTAATGCTAGGATTGTAATACAAAGTTTATATAATTTTATATTGTTGACACATGTTAGGATTGGTTAAATAAAGTAAATCAATTTAATGAGGTGTCAAATTTACCTCTATTTCAACCGAGAGAAGTTTCATCCTCCCTTACACCCGATGCATCCTCCCCGGCATTGTTGCTTGGAACTAACCCCAGAATGTTTGCTAGATTTATCCCATTTTTTGCTGCCAACATTTGAATTATAGTTTGCATTGTACTCATGTTTTGAGCCTGGTCAAGTAACTACTTTCCTTGGTTAGCTAATTGTTGCCGTTGGTCAACTAACTACTGTTGAAGAATAATTATGGCAAAGGAAATACAAACCAATAGATGACTATATTTTATTTCTCTTCAACGGTAAGTGATCTAGGAGTTTTCAATTTTTATATTCTTAATGACTAAAATTTTGTTTATTTGCTTTTTGTTTTGGGGTATAAATTTTGTTTATTTTTATTCATTGTGTTTTCAATTTTTTTATTCATTGTGTTTCCAATTTTTTTTTCTTCTTTCTATCTTTCTTTAAAACATAGGCAAACTGATTTTCAATTTCCAAATTGTTTCCAAAAAAATAGTATTTTACACTTTAAAAAAAAATTGCACACATAAAAAAACAATGAGGATGCATTAAAAAAAATGAATGTATAAATTTAAAAAAACAAATTGAATGAGAATGCATTAAAATTTTTAACAATTGAAAAGTAGTTTTCCTTAGTTCAATTTTTATCAACCCAATTACATAATTTTTTTTCTATTATCAACTCAATTGCATAATTTTTTTTTCTAAATTTGCACAGGCATTGCGTATGCCTCGGCCGCTAGTTAAAATTCTATTCTATCTACATATATTATGTATTAAGTTAAGTGTGTTTTTACATTTGTCAACAAAAAAACAAAAAAAAAATATATTATTTTTCATGTTACATTCCTAAACTTAGTCATGAATTGGATAAGTGTAAAAAGGAAGTGAAATAGCAATAACAAGCCTAAGCCTATGTTGTGGACAAAAAAATGAAACCTTAACAAAGTTTAACAAACAACTAAAAGAAGGATAGAAAAACAAAGGCATATAGTAGGCATATGTGTTGTTTCTCTATTGATATATGAAACTCCATGATTCCAATACATAAAACTGTACTACAAATAGCTTATGCATTTTTCCTACAATAATATAAATAGCTTGATAAAATTGTACTACAAATACCTCAAGGAAAAATGTGCAAGCTCCTATACTTTCATATATTTCCTGGGCAACTAACCTAAAACTTTTTAGCAAGTCGGGGAAGGTAGGTGGAAGGTAGGTGGAAAGGCAAACCGGTGTGATGTTTAGGGAGAGAAGTGTTTGGGCGGAAATCATCTATGGATCTGAACCGTTGATATACACTCAAGATTCATTTCAACCATTGATACAAAATGTATCTCTTAGACATTTTCATATATTTTCAAAAACCTTCTTGCCTTATTATATAGATATAAATAAAAATGTTGTAAGATAATTGAAGTTCAAAGTCATAATCTATTTTTTTTTTTTTTCAAAATTTAAAATTGTTAAAATGCATATGTTGCAATAACATTAATTTCTTCCTATTATAAATTTTATTTTAAATCTTATAAGACTTGTTCAATGACTAATATTCAATTTTTGTAAAAAAAAATTTAATATATTCCTTCCAAAAGTTAATATAGCAAGTCTAAAAAATCATATTTTAAATCTCAAAATTATTAATATTTTTATTTTTGTTTTAAACAAGCATGTTAAAGTATAAATAGATATCCAAATAAAATTATACTTATTACTAAATATGTCATTAGTTTTAATTGTAATCACATCTTTTTAAAATCTTTATTCATGTTTTAACTTTTTTTTGATATTTTAAATTACATATTACGACAATTCTTTCTTACTCATTAAGTTTTTAAAATTTCTTTAATTATTTCCCTTTCAAAAACTAATATAACAATTTTTTAAAATTCATATATTTTTATTTTAAAATAGTAAGTATTAGAACTATGTCATTTTTTTTTATAACAAAACATAATTTTAATTGATAATTATCAATACAACAATTTTAATCTATGTATACTATATATTACAGTAAAGGAACATTTGAAAAAAACTCTTAAACTTATATATATAATTTTGTTTATAAGAGACAAAATACAAAAAATCAAATATAATTATTATATTTTTCATAAATAATATATTATTTTATTTCGTATATAGCATGAATGACATGCTAATTTTATGTAAATCAAACTATACATAATTTATAAAAAAAAAAAAAAAGGAAATGGGTGGGAGAGAGAGAGAGAGAGAGTACATGAGAGATTGATGGGATTTTGACAGAAAGCTTAGGCGTGACGTGAGCTGGAAAAGTAAAGAACCAAAAAGATAAAGAAGTGGGTAAATTGGAGTTTGGATCCTCTCTAACCAGTGTCTCAAGCCTTTCCTCTGAGTGACGGCCTAGATTGGGCCACGTCATCCCACTTTCCCGTTCCGTGTATCGGCATAAAAAAAAAAAAAAAAAAAAAACAACAACCAAATTACAAAAACAGAGTTGAGTTTGTTCTTCTTTGTTTCTTCTTCTTTCTTTCTCTGCTTCAAACTCTTAAGAAAACACAACTCTTAATTTAATGTAGTGTCTCAAATCGAAGAGAGAGTCAGAGTCTACAAATGTTTAGATTTGGTTAAAAAAACCCAACTCATAATTTCCTTCTCTGCAAATTTTTTTCCACCTCCGGGAGCCCACCGCCATTGATGGAATCTGCAAATTTACCACCAAAGTTTCAAAGATTTAGAAGAACACCCAACTAATCATCAAGCCACAAATGTTTAAATCATCAAAATCTGAAGCAAACCCACTTTCTCTCTCTAAAATTCAAGCCACATAAATATTCAAATTCAACACTCTAATTCTGGTTGCTTTAATTTCTTTCTTTTCTTTATTTTTTCATTTCTATCTTCATATTAATTTTGGAGAGTTATTGATTTGTACATGGGTTTTGCTTTGAAAAAATAGATATAAAAATTTTAGATCTAGAAGAAGAATGAGGGAAGGGTGATGTTGGATCAGCCGAAGTTGGTAGGGGTGGGGGTAGGGGAGAGAAGTCCGGCGGTCGCAGTGGTGCGTGAAGGTCGCCAAAGGGTTTGGAAAAAGGAAGAAGGTAGTATACATGTATGTATGTATCAAATGTAAAATTAAGAAGAGAGAGATAGAGAAAGGAAGAAGATCAAAAGCAGAGTATCCATGGAAGATTGAGTGTGTGTGTGTGTATGTGAGAGAGAGAGAGAGAGAGAGAGAGAGAGAGAGAGGAAATTTGTCTCTGTTTTTGAATTTTTTTTTTTTTTAAGTTGATCTGAGCTGTATATTTTGAGTGGGGTGACATGGCCCGATTTGGGCTATCACTCGAAGGAAAGGCTGGAGACACTAGCTGGAGAGGATCCAGACTCGGTAAATTGATGGGGGAATTATCGTTGAATGGGAATTAGGAAAAGATATTGTTGGATAATAGATTACTTTTGAAATTTCATCTACAATGGAGAGTAGAAAAAAAAATACTCAAGCATAGTTTTCTATGGTTAAAAGACGGATTTATCCTTTTGTCCTTATCTCTCTCACTTTTTTCTCAGGATCCGTTTGTTTTGTAAGAGACAGAAGTGGACTCCTAGTGATGAACAGTATTTGTAAATCATGTTTATTTGGTTTATGGAGCTCCAGATTAATAGTCCCTTCGAATTATGAAAGGCCTTAGCGAATGGATTACGAGTCTAGGCGAGCGGGTGGTATTAGAAAATAATTCGTTTGGCTTAAGTTGTTACCGGATGTCCAGTCGGTCAACCAGTCACGTGTAAATTTTTTTATTTTTTATTTTTTTAAATGTTGGGAAGCGCATTGTGAACATTAATGTTTAATGTTTTTATATTTTTTGTTAAGTAAAAACCGTGAATTTATTTGTTTTATTATTTTATATAAAAATAATTTAACAATCTCCTCACTAACAACTATCATCAAAATAAACACAATTTTACTTAATTTTCTCACTATCAATCTCCTCATATTAATCCCCTCACTATTAATCACCTACATTCTACTTCGAAAAAACAAACGATCCCTCAACTCCCTCACGTCTCTCTCTCAATGTCATTGACAAGAAGTTATTCCATAGTTCCAGAACACCATGTTAGAAATACTCCCGACCAATAAAAACAATATACAGAAACAAAAAATCACAACGCATAAAGGAATTTTAAAAATTTTGTCAATAACTATCGCCTTTTTCAAAATTTTATTTGTTTAGCATGCCAGACATTAATATGATGACGTGGTGCAGAGGACCTCCTAAAGTAATTTATTATCCTTATCTCTCGCACTTTATTTCCTAACACAAACCGTGTGCCAAATGGCTTGATCAGACTAATGATCAGTCCCATTAAATAAACAAAAATGCCTACAAAAAATGTTTTATCCATGGGTTAGCATTAACCAACAAAATAGATTGAGAGATAGTTCTGGTTGGAGACACTAGCTGGAGAGGATCCAGACTCGGTAAATTGATGGGGGAATTATCGTTGAATGGGAATTAGGAAAAGATATTGTTGGACAATAGATTACTTTTTGAAATTTCATCTACAATGGAGAGTAGAAAAAAAAATACTCAAGCATAGTTTTCTATGGTTAAAAGACGGATTTATCCTTTTGTCCTTATCTCTCTCACTTTTTTCTCAGGATCCGTTTGTTTTCCGTTGTAAGAGACTGAAGTGGACTCCTAGTGATGAACAGTATTTGTAAATCATGTTTATTTGGTTTATGGAGCTCCAGATTAATTGTCCCTTCGAATTATGAAAGGTCTTAGCGAATGGATTACGAGTCTAGGCAAGCGGGTGGTATTAGAAAATAATTCGTTTGGCTTAAGTTGTTACCAGATGTCCAGTCGGTCAACCAGTCACGTGTAAATTTTTTTATTTTTTATTTTTTTTAACATGTTGGGAAGCACATTGTGAACATTAATGTTTAATGTTTTTATATTTTTTGTTAAGTAAAAACCGTGATTTTATTTGTTTTATTATTTTATTTAAAAATAATTTAACAATCTCTACACTAACAATTATCATCAAAATAAATACAATTTTACTTAATTCTCTCACTATCAATCTCCTCATATTAATCCCCTCACTATTAATCATCTACATTCTACTTCGAAAAAACAAACGAGCCCTCAACTCCCTCACGTCTCTCTCTCAATGTCATTGACAAGAAGTTATTCCATAGTTCCAGAACACCATGTTAGAAATGCTCCCGACCAATAAAAACAATATACAGAAACAAAAAATCACAACGCATAAAGGAATTTTAAAAATTTTGTCAATTACTATCGCCTTTTTCAAAATTTTATTTGTTTAGCATGCCAGACATTAATATGATGACGTGGTGCAGAGGACCTCCTAAAGTAATTTATTATCCTTATCTCTCGCACTTTATTTCCTAACACAAACCGTGTGCCAAATGGCTTGATCAGACTAATGATCACTCCCATTAAATAAACAAAAATGCCTACAAAAAATGTTTTATCCATGGGTTAGCATTAACCAACAAAATAGATTGAGAGATAGTTCTGGTATACATATATTTTTATAATGCCTCACGTTTGAAATTTTAGTTTTAAATTTATGAGTAACCTTTAACAATATATAAAATTACTACTTGAAATTAGGATTCTCATAAATTAACAAATAAAGAAAATTTTCATAAATTCTTAGATAAATCACACAAACTTTTATTTAAATACATCGTAGATAGATTTCATCCCACAATGCTAGCCATGCATTGAGTGCTTGGCCCGAGCTATCCAACACAACAAATATAGCCATGACTTTACTATTTTTCTAATTTAGCCTATTTTTTGTCTTTAAATTTTACCAATTGTATCATAACACATGTTTTAGTTACTTAATTACACACATCATTAATAACATGATAGAAAAAACCATTGTGTAGTTGTGATGAAATTAGCTAAAATTTGCTTACCATTTTTTTTGTGCATTCTAAAATTAATTTTCAATTTATTTAATTTTAGAATTTTTTTTTTAAATGACCGTACATGATACGAATATTATGCTAACACCAATATTATGCTAATACCAATAAATGTAAAGAGATATTATGAAGTGTATTTCGAATCTTCATATTTATGATATGTTATTTGAGTTCAAATTTTGTCAAAAGTCATATGAAAAGATAAGCTTTCTTCTCACATTCATTAATTTAATTGATCATTGTGAGACCCATAAAATCTTCTCACATGGATTGTAGAGATCCAACAAAGAGATAAGGTTTGCCCCGAAAATCTACAAAGATAAGCATGGTTGGCGCCACCCAAGCAGGGTTGCTGGCCAAAGACACTCCGATGATAAAGTTAGCAAAGAAAGAAAATGAAGAAATGAAGAGTGTTCAGTGTGCTATGTGGTGCGGAGAGATGAGGATTATCTCTATTCCCTGAGATGCCCTTCTTTTATAGATGAGGGGTGTGATATCTGTCCCATGGGTTTCCTTGTTTGGATTGGGCCCATTAAGCTGATATTTTTTTTCTAGCTCCCACAATTGGCCCAAAACTTTTATTGTCTTCGGTAGAAGGAATGGGAGTTTTTATTGCCGAGCTACGCTGTTCAAATAATGTTAGGTTTCTTGATAAAGAGGACTTTGGATAAATGAATGAATGAATGACTGTATAAATACATGTATGCTTGAATGTTATCTCTGTAATGATGGGCAATGGTATTGTTACCCCCGGACGAGGACCATAGGTTGTGGTATTATAAACCCCAGGCAAGGGCTGTAGGTCATGGTATTATTATCCCTCGGGCGAGGACCATAGGCCACAATATTATTATCTCCTGAGCGAGGGTCGTAGGTCGCGGTATTATAATCCTCGGGCGAGGGCTACACTAAGGATGCCACAATTACTATATGTATATTTTGCTCCGAATTCGAAGACCTTTGCTAATGGCGCTCCATGCTGAATGCAAAGATTACACCGTATTTGGCGACTTTTGCTGATTATAAGTGGCGATCAGTTGCCAATATTGCAAGGATTTTGAATAGTGCATCCCATGTCATTGATTGCCTATACCAAATGATGTAGACTTGCTAATCACAAATAAGTGGAAAGTTGAAAAAAAATAATTGTACCAACGGTAGAGCATTAAAAAATAGCATTGCACCGTTGTAAGGAGCCATTTGTAATGAATTGCTGAGTGGATATTGGAAGCATATTTGAAGCAGATATTTGTTATGTTGTTGTTTTGTGTTTTGTTTGACGTATACTTGTTAAGCTGATTCAAGTTGATTTCTTGCCCTTGAGCTAGTTGGATAAATGAATAAAATGAATGAATGAATGACTGTATGAATGCATGTATGCTTGAATGTAATCTCTGTAATGATGGGCCATGGTATTGTTACCCCCGGGCGAGGACCATAGGTTGTGGTATTATAAACCCCAGGCAAGGGCTGTAGGTCATGGTATTATTATCCCTCGGGCGAGGGCCATAGGCCACAATATTATGATCCCCTGAGCGAGGGTCGTAGGCCGTGGTATTATAATCCTCGAGCGAGGGCTACACTAAGGATGCCACAATTACTATATGTATGTTTTGCTCCGAATTCGAAGACCTTTGCTAATGGCGCTCCATGCTGAGTGCAAAGATTGCACCGTATTTGGAGACTTTTGCTGATTATAAGTGACGATCAGTTGCCAATATTGCAAGGATTTTGAATAGTGCATCCCGTGTCATTGATTGCCTATACCAAATGATGTAGACTTGCTAGTCACAAATAAGTGGAAAGTTGAAAAAAAATAATTACACCAACGGTAGAGCATTAAAAAATTGCATTGCGATGTTATAAGGAGCCATTTGTAATGAATTATTGAGTGGATATTGGAAGCAGATATTTGTTACGTTGTTGTTTTGTGTTTTTTTTCTGACATATACTTGTTAAGCCGATTCAAGTTGATTTCTTTCCCTTGAGCTAGTATGAATTATGGTTGTGCCTGATTTCTTACCCTTAAGCTAGTATGAATTATGGTTGTGCCGAATCGGAGTAAGCTAGTCTTGCATTGTATACAACATATATTAGCCCCATTCTCGGAAGGAATGCAAATTGGACATTGGCCAAAAATGCCGAGAAGTAAGCCGAGAACAAATTGTTGAAGCTTGCCCCAATGCTTTCGAATAACAATTGTTATTCGGAAGGAATCATAATGGATTCTTGCCAAAATTGTCGTGGATCAGTCTGCGATGTGTCAGGGCAGGTTTAGCTTTGGTGACAAATGATGCGGAGTGAGATAGGCAAGCACCAAATAACTTGTAGTGGTTGAATTCGACATTAAGAAAACTCTAGGTGTGGTGGCAAAAATGTTGTTTGAAATAGGATATGTGGCATTGCATATAAAATTTACAAATTTTTGGTATGGAATGTGCAAAATCAGACCATATGGATGTGTTCAGAAGGCTCCAAATAGTTGGAAACGACTATTAGATCATTGGAATTGGATTACTAATGACATAATTTGAGCCAAAACGGATTTGATGGCGCAAATTAGTTAAGAATCGTGCTTAGCAAAGCACTAGATGATTTCTCCTATACATGCTGAGTTGGCCAAAAAACATAAGTAAAGTTGTTAGTAGCAAGACTTGAACCCTCACCCTTGGGAATAAAGAATACAGCACTGACCGAGTACTCTAATTTTGAAGCACTAATGCCAGTTCTAATGAGCTGGCAGTGCAAGAAAAAAAAAACAAAACAAAACAAAGGCCAAGCTATGACATCAAGATAGGACCCACAGCAATGCCACCTCATTAGTGCAGCTTTAGAGCTACTACTTTAGTGGTCCCAAACATTATTCATAAAGAATAAGATTAAACCACTTTGCCACAACAAATCCTTATGTTTGTATTTTACAAGTTATCTATATGAGCGTGACTATTATTTGGTGATAACGGGATGGAACTTCGCCACAAAGCACTGAATAATTTCTTATGTTGTCCAACGCTGGCCGTTTTCTCTAGCAACATAGTGGAATTGCTTGGCAAACTTCGACTAGCTCGTACGACTTCGTTTTAGCTCCGAATTTGACGCGGTTGGTTGTGTTGGACTTGTCTCAATGAGTACTTTACACTGGTATGTTCAAAACTTGATTTTGATAACTTCAAAAATTTTACTTTTCTAAAAATGTGATTCGATTCACAACTATCGACAGACTTCGGTTAAATTTTGGCTCTTTTGGTTGGTAAGTCTGGACTCCTCTAGTCGGCACGAACCTTCTAGTATATTTAGATCTTGAGATTGAAACCTCCGAAATGTTGGACCAATTTGACGTTGAGATGCTAGTTCTATGCCAATACGCCTTCACGGTTGTAGCCAACATATACTTGCACCGTTAAGTGATGAATATCATTGTCGATTATGGTGCCATGCATCCAAAAATAGTTGAGCGGCTATGAAAATTCAACAAGTTGGTATCCGAATCACTTATGTGTGTCCAAGTAATGTTTTCGAGTAAGCAATGTTGGCCGAATAATACTGCTGAGACAGTAGCGCCGAGCAATATTGTTACACTTCTGAGAATTAAATCACGAGATTATTATAGAAGAGATAGATGAATTAATAATTCTAAATGTACTTGAACTATTGTTTGTTTATTTTTTATTTTTGATTTATTTTTTTTGTTTTTATTTTTTTTGATGATGATGACAAATGGTGCGAAGTTAAATGCAAAAGAAATTCAAGTTTTGGGTCTTGCCCCAATAGTGGTTGATGGCCGAAAGATGAATGAATGATCGGTGAAAATGCATGATTCTGGCCTATCTCTAGGAGCCTATTGTCAAAATTGCACGTTGATCGAATACAATTTGACCGATGATCTATCATTTAATGTTCTCGATTAGCCAGATTATTGATCCCAATACGAGAATCAAAATTTGCAAAATTAGACCCCGAAAATGGATTCTACACGGCAAAAAAAGTGAGGGTAGACATCACCGAAGTTATTGGACCACCCGATGAATCCGAACAAGCTAAAATGCAATGTAGCACTTTAAGCCGAAAAGCGCACAATAAATCCTTATCTCATCTTCATGCAGCACCTTCATGCAAAACTTCGTGAAAGGCATAATTCTTCAGGTTCAAACTCCTCACTTTGAGCCCTGATATCTCCTTCGTCTTAAGTTCGATTCGCCTCATTTTTGCAATGTTGCTTTCAGCTTGCGGCCTAGTGTTCATTCCATAATTCATACTCCTCATTCCGCCACTACTTGAATGTCGTTGCACCTCCTAAAGTTGACCAAAAATAAGACAGTTTCGCTATTTTTTGTGTGTTTTTCTTTTTCTTTTTCTTTTTTGGTTTGGCTCTTGTCCTCGGCTAAAGTTTGATCGGCCCAAGAATGTCCTTGGTGGGTGAATGTGCTCAGAAAAAGAGCTTGGTGGTTCACATTGTTGAATATGTTCTCAGCGGCGAATAATCGAGGTCCTTTTCGTTGCCAAAGAATAGAGATCGGGTTATACATATGCCAAGTAACTTTGGAGCTTTGTCGAGCAACTTGCTATGAGTCGCGGCACTACCAAAATGCATATGCGTGGGCTCTGACGCCAGATATATACGTAAAGCTTCCGAAAAACCTTGTTAGGTTGCCAAACAACTCCATTGTTGGTTTGTCGAGCAACCTTTGCTGAAAAACCTACAATACTAGTGTAAACCCAACTGATTCAATAGAAAGCTGAGAAACTTGAGTGGTTTGGCCGAAGAATGTTATGTTCCGCTATCTTTAGCAGAAGAGAAATGTTAGGGATCATGAAAAGTCTTTCATGAAAATGATCATGATACCTAGCATTGTTGTTAGAAGAATTATCAGGTGGGTGGCATCAGTTCTACACCGAAGTAATTGAGTCGACAACTTTGTTTTTGTTTTTCGCTTGCCGGCAATTCTTGGTTGGCCTCCTCGCTGGGTTTGTCTTGCCGAGACATTTGGAAGACAAATCATTTTGGCTCTTTGATTTTTCGAAACACGTGGTCGGCGATGACTCCACCTTTGGCTTGCCAAAAATTAAAGATTGCCGACAATAGCGCTAGAGAGAGAAAGTCGTGGTCGACCTACAATATCTGGTATGTGAGTCGAACAAACAAGTCCAATAAAGAGACTGTTGTTGAGTTGTTGGATAGGCAAACCGAATAAAGTACTGAATTAAATGGGTCAGTTACTCCTCACTTCGATTTCGCCGAGAGGACAGTGTTGCTGAACATCTCGATTAACAAACCAAGGATGCACTTTCACTTTTTTCTCGGCAACCTATGCTATCTTGCTCGCCAAAAAACTTTTACAGAGAGAGACCCAACTTTGGATTCCATAGAAATTGCTAGTATAGTACATGTATATCTCAAGAATCAATTTTAAAGTAAACTCCTGTGAGGCAATAAATAAATAAACAATCTTAGGGCTGGGTTTGGCCGAGCAACCCCTTTGATGATGCTGAAAAGAAGCACTCACAAATAAAAGTGTGAAATCCATTTTTAGAGAGAGAAAATGAAGATGCAAAAGTAAATTCATGTAACACCCCAACTCTTATTAACCGAAATCATTACCAAATCCTTACATTATTATCATTATTTTAAAAGATTGCATCCACATAGGAACAAGTATAAAATAAATAGTAACATTTAGTTCAATGCCCTAAGGCTTAGATTGAAAAACAATAAACAAAAAAAAAATAAAACAAAACAAAACAAAAAGGGTTTTCCCTAATACAATACAAGGCTCTCGGCCAACAATTAAAAAGGCCCCATGGCCAAAAAAGTAAGAGCCATCAGGTCCCGAACAATCTTCCAAACTTTTATCTGAAAAATTTGTCAATACGTGGGATGAGCACTAAACCCAGTAGAGATCCCAATGGTCCTAACCAATCACAACATATATATAAAAATGATCATGCATGCACCATAATATACCATATAAGTAGTATGACAGTTAATATCCAAAAGTACATTTATATAAATGTATTTTACCCAAAAAGTTCCTCTAGAAACAACACAGTATGGAAACCATTTCTCTTCTTTTACATTCTCATTGTTACTTCCAAAATATAACATTTCAAAAACCCATTCTTTCTTTGATAAGACTTTCCATGTTAACATAAAGAAATATCACTTAAACATCTATTCTGAAATCACAACCCCATATATAAGTTATAACCCAACTCCATATCATCTACACACTAATACAACAACCATCTTCCCTAGCCATAGGCCCCAAGACCAAAAGACAACCACAACACGAAAAAACAATAACCCACATATCTAAAAATAATTAACTAAGAATAATACATACAACCAATTTCATCTCTATCGGCATGTAGCACGGATGGCAGATTCCACAACACAGGTAACACATAACACTTTATTGGCCTCACCCAGACAAGGATGCCCTGCAGGTCATACTTTACCGGGCGGAAATCGAAAGGGACGAAGAACCTATCACAAGGCGCCACGTTTTGCCATCTCAGATACGGCGGGAAATAAACCTCCTTTCACAGTTTACCAGGTGCAAATCGGAAGGGATGAGGAAACCTCTGTCAAGGCACCACGCTTTTCCGCCTCAATATGGTGGGAAATGGACCCCCAAACAATATCACATTAAAAGCATAACAAGCTAACCAACAAAATAATACATGGGTGTAATACATACACCTAGTCCAATTATCACCACCACAACTATTAACAGTTAAATGCATTAACTTACTTCTTCAAAATGTGCTCCACACACCGCCGTTGAACACGAGTTTTCCTACATTTTCAAAATGTTTCCAAAATACAATACATATTACTAAATACCAAAGCCATAACAATCGCACACAGTCTCATAACATGGCCATATCCACTAGCATTCCAGTTCCTTCTAACCACTTAAGCCATAACTCAATAATGGAATTGTCTATTCACAATGTTCATTTGCAATCAACAACATACCATTCTACATCACCTAACTCACTCTACAATAGTACTCATAACTTATGTCCATAACAAGCACTACCATGGCCAAAGACAAAACTCTAGACACCTTCTATATAATTAAAACAATGAATACACCCTTAGGTAATTCCATATCCCCGTTCATTGCAAACTCTTATGTTTTATGAAAAGTTAATTAGTTTCACTTTATTTTGAAAACAAAACATCACTGCTCCAAATCCTAACAAACACAACAAGAGCCCACATCCCCCAATATTAATCCAAAACCCCAATATTCATAAACAACCACTCATAACCCAATTTTGTTTATTCAACCTTAATCTTTCTCTTTAACATTCCAAAATCACGAATGAAATTCCAAACCCTTTTAAACCCACATCCTAAACATGCTTTTACAACCCAAAATCATTTATAAACATAACTCCCAATTCTACCAATTTAACCCAAGCCAACCCATATGCTTTTTAACAAAATCAACTATAAAACCATCTTTTCAAATGCCATAAAAATTACCACAAGTCCATCTATAGCGAGATATTGAGGAGAAGCTTAAGAATCCCTACCTCTTGAACCGAAGAGGAGAAAAGCCGAAAATCCACTGGCGATGAAAACATGATCGGCTCAGATTAAATCGAAGCCCTCGTAACTATAACGACTCCAATTTTGACCCGATCCTTGTTGTATTATGGACTCGGGTTTCTTGGTTTCGTACTGTTGAATATGTCTTGTTTGCCTTCTTTTCCCTTAAACTTGGCTATTGGATTATTGTAGTTGTGTTTGGGACAGGTTGGTTGTTCAGTTTCCTAACTCTTCTTGCCCAAAAGCATTGCATATCCGTTTGTTTTGGAAAGCGCTTTGGAATTTGCTACTCGCAAGTAGGCTAAAATACGGATTTCAACGAGTTTTTCCAACTCAAACAATCCAACCTTCATCCACAAGCATTCAAACAGTTTATAACACGTAAGCATCAAGCCACATGGTAAACATGCTGTCATGGTAGCATTCACATGCATGCGATATGCTAAAACATTTAAAATACTTACATAGTACTCCGTGCCAAAACAAAGAACGTCTTAGCAAACATGCATGATCCAAGTCCATGTTAAGTGCTTAATGCGTCGCATACAAAATGTTACTAGAATAGGCTCGGCTAACCTAGACATAGCATGTGAAATGAAATAACTAACACGTATTCAATTTGGAAATTGAAGTACTGATTCAGTTAGAATGATGCGCCGAGCCCGGTGCATGCAAAGCAAACGTATGAATGCACGCATGCATTGCATATGGTATGCTAATTTAAACGTGACCTATTACTAACCATCAAAGCAAGTAAGTAAAAGGGAAGAAAGAAGTGGGGATTGGAAGACATACACACCACTCACACACACTTATTACAGATTTGCCCTCGCCCGGAGGGACCAAATAAATAGTACAAATTAATTAACTACGCAAGCTAATTAAATATTACAAATTGCCTAATTAGTTAACAAATTAACTAAACTAAAAAAAAACAGTAAACCGCCTCGGGAGGAGAGCTAGATGCAGCGCATGCTCGGGTCCCGCTCGGAAGGGCACGGCCATGCATAGTCTGCCTCTGTTTTCCCTGCTCTGCCTCTCTGAAAACTGCCAAAATCCCAGGGATGCCTCTCTGGATACTGGGAATCACCACCGGCTGAGTAGAATTACGACCGGCAGTGGTATGTGGTCACCGGCACAAAATGAAGCTATCGGCAGAAGAATAATTGCCGGTCGGCAATATACACTGCCGGTCGACAAAGAATGCCTGCAGAACCCGCAACTCATAGTAGCAAAGGACAGAACTTGCATGACACTACAATTCAAACAATGTATGCACCAATTATGCCCTCTATCATGTTTGTGACTCAAAAGGGCATGTGTCTCGATTCTCGGACCACCAATCACGCATTTCCATGCATGATGGCCCAAAGAACCAAGAGTTTTAAATA
>NW_021025411.1:2073543-2186632 GCF_004153795.1 Camellia sinensis
AAGCTATATACAATGAATGCATGACATATGCACTATTTACAATGAATGCATGACATATGCAAAGTAAGGAAGAATGCATTACAATGCATGTAAGGAAAGATGCATGACAATGCAAGCTATGCACAATGCAATATTTATAAGCTAAAATGCAATGGATGCAGTGGATAAGGCCTGCGGCCAAACCGTGTCTTGCCTAGGAAAGGCATGGACACATACAAACCACGTTTAACACGGAAACGGTGCCGTCACCCTCAACATTAGGTGCGAACACATAGTATCATAACCGTGCTTCAACGCGAAAAGTACGGGCACATGCCAGTCCAAGCTCAACCTGGAAAGGCGCAAGCCATAGATGGAAGGTGATGCAATGAATGTATGCAAGCTACCATGCAATATTTACAAATATGCAATGGAATGGATATGGATACAATGGATATGGCACGCAAGCGAAACCAAATCTTGCCTAGGAAAGGCATGTACTCATACGAGCCATGTCTAACACAGAAAAGGTGCCGCAACCCTCAAACCAACATACCAGCGTGGAATAGGCGTGTACACATGTAGAACTGTGCTTTAACGTGAAAAGTAAGGGCACATACCAGACCAAGCTCAACCTGGAAAGGTGCAAGCCATAGACGGAGGTGATGCAATGAATGCATGCAATCTACAATGCAACGGATATGGCACGCGGGCCAAACCAAATCTTGCCTAGGAAAGGCATCTACGCATACAAGCCACGTCTAACACAGAAAAGGTGCCGCAACCCTCAAACCAACATACCAGCGTGGAATAGGCGCGTGCACATGCAGAACTGTGCTTTAACGTGAAAAGTAAGGGCACATACCAGACCATGCTCAACATGGAAAGGCGCAAGCCATAGATGGAAGGTGATGCAATGAATGCATGCAATCTACAATGCAATATCTACAAATATGCAATGGAATGGATATTTACAAAAATGCATGACAATGCAGTATGATGCGATCTACTGGGGAAAACGCAATGGATGCATGCAAGCTACAATGGAAAAGCATGACAATGCATGTTGATGCAAGGGCTATGATTGCAGCTTTCCCTATCTTACCAACAAGGCGATATACTAGGTTGGTTCAGTATCCAGAACTGAGGCGCAGACATGCTGCCTCAATCTATGGGGCTTTCATACAGGTTTCAAGCCGAGGATACACCCCTGGGTATTTAAACCAGACTTTAGTCTCAGAACTCCCGAACCTTTGCGTTCTAGGCATAAGCCGTTCGAACTCTAGTTTCCACCGTCCCAGTTGGTCTTCTAGGAACTCACCGCAAATATAGGCAGGTGGCTTTACCAGACCACCGAAAGTCGTTCGGGCACGACAAACACCAAAGGAATTGCACCTTTAGAGGATTTAAGGTCTCCTAGACCGGGATGCAAAATGTATGCATGACAATGCATGTGTTTTTTTTTTGTTTTTTTTTTTGTTTTTGAAATGCAAATGATGTATAAAATGCATGTTGCATGGAATGCGCGACAACACGCGGCTTAAGATATGCATGAAAATGCAAACGAACTATGCACACCAATGTGCCGAAGGTTTTGCGCCTTCCAAGGATTTAAGGTCTCCTAGACCGTGCGTGTTTAAGGTCTCGCCAGACCATACCAAGGATTTAAGGTCTCCTAGACCGTGCGTGTTTAATGTCTCACCAGACCATACCAAGGATTTAAGGTCTCCTAGACCGTGCGTGTTTAAGGTCTCGCCAGACCATACCAAGGATTTAAGGTCTCCTAGACCGTGCGTGTTTAAGGTCTCGCCAGACCATGCCAAGGATTTAAGGTCTCCTAGACCGTGCGTATTTAAGGTCTCGCCAGACCATAACAAGGATTTAAGGTCTCCTAGACCGTGCGTGTTTAAGGTCTCGCCAGACCATTCCAATACCTGTGCGGTTCGTCTGGTCGCTCCAGCCTCAAATGAACCGTACATACAATATCGTGCCTGTAAAGAAAACAAACTTAATAGGTACAATGTCGTTAGCAACATGCATAACAATGCAAATGAAAGCACGCATGCTAATGCTAATGACGACACACATGCCAACGAAATGTGACACGCATGCCAATGGAAATGAGACACGCATGCCGATGAAGATGGGGCACACATGCTAATGCAAATGAGGCATGATGCAAGATGATACAAATGAGACACGCGTGCCTCATAAGATGCAAAATGATACAAGTGTGACACGCATGCCACACGGAATGTAAAGTGATACAAATGAGACACGCGTGCCTCATAAGATGCAAAAATGATGCAAGTGTGACACGCATGCCACACGGAATGTAAAGTGATACAAATGAGACATGCGTGCCTCATAAGATGCAAAAATGATGCAAGTGTGACACGCATGCCACACGGAATGTAAAGTGATACAAATGAGACACGCGTGCCTCATAAGATGCAAAAATGATGCAAGAAGATTTTGACAATTGGACTTATACGCTACGCGAAGCCGGTTCGTATTCAAAACAATGCAATGTACTAACAAGTACAAGTGAGATGCGTAAGATAGCGCGATAGGATGCATGCAAAATGCAAGTAAGGTGCACAAAACAGTGCGATGCGTAAGAAAGTGCAAGTGATTTGAAATGCACAAGACAGTGCGGTGCGCTAAACAGCGCGATTGAAATGCAATGCACAAAACAGTGCGATGCACTAAACAGCGCGAGTGAAATGCAATGCACAAAACAGTGCGAAGTGCTAAACAGCGCGATTGAAATTGAAATGCACAAACAGTGCGATTGATTTTGAAATGCACAAGACAGTGCGATGAATATGCGATACGCATGGGGCAACTTTTTTGAGTTTTGTAAAAGCCAAAAGGATACGGAAAGGATACACCTTGCACGAATTCGAGTGCCACGCATTGAAGACACGACCCAAGGTCAAAACGGAGGCCGGTTGAGCGTCGGAAACGCACTGTTCTGCACTGTTTTGAGCACTAAAGGCCCTGGACCCCACACATAACTCAAACAAGGGTGTAGGAGGCTCCAAAATCACTGTAGGAGACGACCGGATGTCCACTGGCCATCAGAATATATCACCGGCCACCCATCGGCACTAATTCAATTCCAACGGCACAATTTTCTGCCAGCCGGCACAAAATGTTGCCGACTGGCAAAAAGTTCCTGAGTCGGGGCAAATTCGACATTTCACCTTGGGTGTTTTAAAATAGGGTTTCTAAACCCTATTCCTCACTTCCTCTTCCGCCGAAAACTCACACCCTCTCTCTCTAGAGTGTTTTTCTCTCCTCTTTTCTCCGTTTCTTCGCGTTCTACGCTCGTTTCGTCGTCGGATTCGCGATTTTCTTCGCGTTTCGGACATTTTCAACCGAACAAATCTTTGTTTCGGTGTCTCTTTTGCCGTTCCCGCCTTTTCAGGGTTTGTTCCCCTTTCTTTCCTTTTGATTTCCTTGCCCTTTTCACATCCCGCCCTTTTCGGTCATTTTCGGCCTTCTCGGGGGTTGACTTTTCAGTTGACTTTCTATATTCTAGCCCAGTTTTCTTTCCTCCGGCTGTTTTCTCATCATTCTTGACATGGCAGATGACATTCCACGCGGTGGGACTCCCCCAGATCATGAGATGGATCCCGGGGTCGAGTTCCTACCCTTGAGCGAGCGCCCGTTCTCAAACATGGATAATCACCAAGTGTGCCAATGGTGACGTCCAAGTCTTGAGGACGGTCAAAAATGGGGTGTCTACAACAACCACTCATAACCCAATTTTGTTTATTCAACCTTAATCTTTCTCTTTAACATTCCAAAATCCCGAATGAAATTCCAAACCCTTTCAAACCCACATCCTAAACATGCTTTTACAACCCAAAATCATTTATAAACATAACTCCCAATTCTACCAATTTAACCCAAGCCAACCCATATGCTTTTTAACAAAATCAACTATAAAACCATCTTTTCAAATGCCATAAAAATTACCACAAGTCCATCTATAGTGAGGTATTGAGGAGAAGCTTAAGAATCCCTACCTCTTGAACCGAAGAGGAGAAAAGCCGAAAATCCACTGGCGATGAAAACATGATCGGCTCAGATTAAATCGAAGCCCTCGTAACTATAACGACTCCAATTTTGACCCGATCCTTGTTGTATTATGGACTCGGGTTTCTTGGTTTCGTACTGTTGAATATGTCTTGTTTGCCTTCTTTTCCCTTAAACTTGGCTATTGGATTATTGTAGTTGTGTTTGGGACAGGTTGGTTGTTCAGTTTCCTAACTCTTCTTGCCCAAATTTTTGCTCTTCCACTCGAGCGGCACTTCTTGCACTTGAGCAGGCTTTGCAAACTCTCAGTACTTTTGCAGGTCTGTAAAATTACTAGGAGAATGTATTCTACGCTCAAGCGGCCTTTTTTGTACTCCAGCGTTGGTCTATTGTTTGCAAAACTATTAGATGTGTGTATTCTGCGCTCGAGCGTCATTCATTGCACTCGAGTGAAACAATTTATTGTGTCTGACGCTCGAGCGTCACTTCTTGCGCTCGAGTAGACTGTGCATATATCAGTTCGTAAAAAAGTCATTTTACATCACTTTTCAGATCCATTTCCCTCCAAACCTTAAAGTTAAGACCCTCTCTCTCTAAAACTTATCTTCTCTCTACTTTTTCATCTAGATCTAGTGATTTCTCCACCCTTGTGCCTTTGTTAAAAAGGTAGAGCACTTCGAGAGCTACGTTTTGATCTGAATAAATCTTGGTTTCAACGTCTTTGGGGTTTCTCTACTTCTCCATTTGTCTTCTAAGCTTGAGGTAAGGACTTTCTACACTCTCATATGACTTTTAACTTAGCTATTTGTGGTTGTGTAAATAAATGTAGGGATTTTGAGGATTTTAGACAAACCTAGGGTTTTGGTTTAAAATCAAAATAGGTGTTTTCAAATGAAAGTGTTGAAAATGATTATGAGTGTCGATATGAGGATGTGTTGTGTTAAAATTGCTGATTTTGGCACATCAGTTGGGTTTTGGACGAAAATGGGGTTTTGCCCTAAAAGGTTTCAAATGGTTATTTTGTATAAATAAATGAAATTGGTATTGGAAATATAAAATTGGGTGAATATTTGTATGAATGGTGGAGTTGATTATGTATTACCTCTAACCTATGGAAATTTGGATAATTTATCCGTTTTAGAGATTTTATATCTGTTTAGAAATATCTGTTTGGGCTATCAGTGGAGGATAGCCATGAGTGTTGTAGAAATTGCATGAGAATTAGGTGAATTGAAACTAATCTCTTAATGGTTGTCATTAAATATGACTATGTTTTAATACATTGTATATGTATGATGTTTGGGAGAAGAAAGGGGATATACTCCTTGTTTGAGAGGTGAAAGAAGATGGACTCTATTGAATTAAGTTGGCCTGTGTGTCCAGGGTAAAAGTCCCAAAACATTATGTATACATAGGTGCCGATTCCCGCAGACAAAATTTTCATAGAATGACAAATGGAAGTGTTTGTGTGACGACTATATTGATTTGAGAACCTTTGAGTTATATCCTCAGTATGGTTGTTTGTAATAAATGGAAATAACTCATGAATTGAGATAAAAAAAGGGATTAAGATAGCATGAATTATGATACAAGACTTGGCATGGCATGGGTCCCAAAAGAATTGTAAATTTCCTAGTGGCAGGCATGGTATATACACATCATATTTATATCTTTGTTAAGATTTATATATTGTGTTAGATTGTTTTTACTGGGCTTTAGCTCACCTTATTGGGAAAAACCATTTTCAGGTGCATGTGATATGTCTCCGCCAAGGACTAAGCTTGGGAGAACTGTAGAGCTAAAGCTCACTTTTGTTCATTTTGTATATATTTTTTTTCAAGCCAAGGGCTTTATGTGTATTGAGCTTCTGACTCATTTTGTTGTAACTAAGCATGGTCTTGGAAGGATGTAAGCCTTTAGGGTATTTGGATATCTGTTAGCTTTCATTTCTTATTACTATTTGTAACGCACGTTGTAGATTCAGGATGAATCATTTATGAATATATAATGCATGTGTCTGTCACCTTTTGTATACCAACTCTAATTAATGAAAGTATTTTGTTTCAATTTTATTTCCTCTTATGAGACGGGTTTATTCTGATTATTTTGGAGGCATTACATCAACCCTCTATGTTTTGATCTATAGGACTAGGGGTAGAAAATGGGTATAACTAGATAAAACCCGAGCTTTAAGGTCGAAGAAACCCTAAAATGGCGAAAAGAGGAAGAGAGGAGAGAGAGAGAAAAGCAGAAAAAATGACTTTTTCAGTGCACTATGGACTTTATATATGCGTAGACCGCTCGAGCACAAGAAGTGCCACTCGAGCATTCGAACACAAAAAGTGTGACCACTCGAGTGCAGGAAGTGACCGCTCGAGCTTAGAATACGAACTCCCAGAAGTTTTGTAGAAAGAAGACCATCGCTCGAGCTCAAGAAGTACTGCTCGAGCACAAGAAACACCGTTCGAGTGAAAAATACACCCTCCCAGTAATTTTGCAGACCTGCAAAAGTACTGAGGGTTTTCAAATACCGCTCAAGAGCAGAAAGCTTCGCTCGAGCGAAGAGACAAAAATCTTGGCAACAACGGTTTTGAAAAACAAGCCACCAATCAATTCCAAATGCAACCAAGACGCACCAATAACCAAACTTAATGAGGAATAAGGAGAAACAAGACATGAACAACAATATAAGACAATAAAACCCGGATCCAGAACATCAAATAGGTCCGGTCTAAACCAGAGTCACTATAATTCATGAGCTATGTTTTATATTAAAACTTTTCATCAAAATTTACCATGAACAAAAATAAGTTTAATCACAGAGAAAATTCAAAACCTAGCCGTGGCTCATGATGCTTCAACTATCAAAGTGTTGCTGAATTTTTATTTACAGTTACATGTTTGTTATTTACTTCGTTGGACTCTTTCAAACAATTCCCATAAACGGCGCCAATTGTAAGACCTAGAAAATTCTCTCACATGGATTATAGAAATCCAACGAAGAGATGAGCTTTATCCCATAAATCTAAAAAGATAAACATGGTCAACACCACCCAACTAGGGTTACCGGCCAGAGGCACTCCGATGATAAAGTTAGCAAAGAAAAGAGATAAAGAAATAAAAAGTGTTCAGTGTGCTGTGTGGTGCAGAGAGATGAGGATTACCTCTATTCCTTGAGACGCCCTCCTTTTATAGATGGGGGGGTGTGCTATCTGTCCCATAGGCTTCCTTGTTTTGACTAGGCCCACTAAGTTGATATATTTTTTTCTGGCTCCCACAATCATAATTGATTAAAATCAAATTTATAATAATAATATCAAACTATCAAAGCAGCTAGGAGGACAATGATTTAAATGAATGTGGTTCAAAATTTTTCAATAGTCAATAATTTAGATGAGAGGGGAATGGTGGGGGTACCAAGTATTTACAAAAGAAACTTCCTAGAAAGAAAGTTTGTGACAAAAATAAGGGCTTATTTTCCAGCTAAAAATTGGCTAAGAGGGCAATGATTTAGCTTTTGAATTAAAACTTTTCAAATGACAATAATTAAGGTGAGGAAGGAGCAGTTGGTATCAACTTTTCGAGTAATTATTCAGTAATTTCAAAATATCAACACGTGCTATTTTATAGTATTGTGATCGGTGGAGAAGGTGGGTAGGTGAGATATAATGTTAGATGATTGGGGAACATAATAGGCATATTGAATGATAATTGATTAAAGAGTACGGACACGTGATATTTCAGTAACATTCTATAATTTTCCCAATTTTTCATAACAACTTTATCACTAGGAGATATTTTTCAAAAGTAGATAAACAAAAATATTTTTTATTTTATGTAATTATTTTAGTCAATATATATATATATATAACAAAACTTTTTACAATTAGTTAGCCACGTAGGTACTTAGTGGGAGAAATCATCTGCCTAGTCTCTCTTGACTCTTCTGTTGTATTATGGGAATTTTTTGAGGGGTAAAGTAATAGTAATTAAAACTCTTATTTGTTTGATATTTAACAAGTTTAAATTAAGAGATTTATTGTAAATAAATGATAGGTATTAATAAGTGTGATTTTTTTTTCTTTTTACATAGATTATAGTCAAGTTTATGTCCGTGATTTTTTAAAAATAAAATGGGTTAAGTTTTGGTCCTTTTTTAAAAGAGAAAGTGTTGGACCATTTTAATATCTTATATTTATTTATTGGTTTATCTTTTTCATAAATAGAGTTTTATTACTTAAGTAACCTCTTGGTCATAAATGGAGGTTTAATAGAATTCATGAACTTGGTTAATGGTCATTATTTTGGTGTAACCATTTTCTTGTTTAATGGTCATTATTTTTGGTGTAACTGTAAGGTCCTTATAGCCTATATATATAGTCTACTCTTTTCTATCTATAGAGATAAGCTATTTTCTATACAAGAGAGATTACTAGCAAAGAAGGGTGTTTTATTGGTGGAGCTTTGGGTTCACCATCTTGTGCAGAGTTGGCCTGAACCATACGACAAGTGGTCGGGCTGTTGTATCCTGGAGGGGACAAGTCATAGTGTTGTGACTGCTGCATCGGTATTTGGATTCTTCCTACCGCAGTGGGCTTGATCTCCTTAAAGAAAACGAGATATCCGTGCCTCAGCCTGATCTATTTGTATCTCATTTTCTTTGCATCATTTATCAATAATATAGTTTAGTTTCTGGTATTTTCTCCAACAATTTTAAGGAGATCAACATGGAACAAGTACCAAAAAAAACCAATGATGGAATTGGAGATCTCAACAAACCTTTCAAGTTCAAAGGAGTTCATTTTAAGAGGTGGAAAGGAAAGGTTCTTTTTTACCTTAGCCTTTTGAAAGTTGTATATGTTCTTACCGAAAAGAATCTGAACAAAATCCCAACCGAGGAGATGAATGATGAAGACTATGAGGCACATGAAGCAAAAGTGGCTTCCTACAATACAGATGAGTATAAATGTCGCTTTTATCTCTTAAATTTTCTTACTGATTAATTTTATGATTATTACTATGACACCGCTTACATGTTGTTTTCTATTAATTTATGGCATGCTCGCTTGTGTCGTATAAATAGTAAATATGTGGGAATCATGAGTAGTTTAGAATTAATTCCTAAAGTGACAAAAATTTTGAGAAATGTGAAGTTTGCAGTAAAGCAAAAATTACCAAGAGGTCTCATAAAAGTGTTGAAAAAAATACCGAATTGCTAGAATTATTTCATACTGATTTGTGTGAGTTTGAAGGAATTTTAACTCGGGGTGGTAACCGATATTTTATCACTTTTATTGATGATTTTTCAAAATATACAAACGTATATTTATTAAAAAATAAAAGTGATGCTGTTGAGAAATTTAAAGAATTCCTTCTTGAAGTGGAAAATCAATTCGGTAAAAAGATTAAAAGAATTAGAAGTGATAGAGGCCGGGAGTATGAATCTCTAGGATTCAACTCTTTTGTTCAGTCATTGGGAATTATTCATGAGACTACTCCACCATATTCACATTCATCAAATGGCGTAGCTAAAAGAAAAAATAGAACGTTAATTGACTTGACGAATGCTATGCTTATTGATCCAGGTGCTCCCTCAAATTTTTGGGGTGAGGCTATTTTGACAACTTGCCATGTGATAAATAGAGTGCCACACAAAAAGACTAAAATTGTCCCTTATGAGTTGTGGCGAGGGCATAAACCAAATTTAGGTTATTTGAGGGTTTGGGGTTGTTTAGCTTTTGTGAGGCTTGCAGATCCTAAACGACCTAAATTGGGTGAACGACCTACCACTTGTGCTTTTCTTGGGTATGCGTTGTATAGTACAACTTATAGATTTTTTGATATGGAAAATAATATTATTTTTGAATCAGGTGATGCTATTTTTCATGAAAACAAATTTCCTTTCAAATCTAGAAATAGTGGGGGTCAAATAATATCTGAAAATATTTTATCTATGCCTAACTCTTCTACTCCTTCTCAAGTTTTTCAAGAAAAAGAAAATTTTCAAATCCAACCAAGAAGAAGTAAACGAGTTAGAATTGAAAAAGATTTTGGCCCTGACTATTATCTTTACAGTGTGGAAGAAATTCCTCATACGGTACAAGAAGCTTTATCATCACCTGATGCTATTTTCTAGAGAGAGGCTGTAAATGATGAGATAGACTCACTACTTTTAAATAAAACATGGAAGTTAGTGGATTTACCTCCAGGTTGTAAAACTATTGGGTGTAAATGGGTCATTCGTAAAAACTTAAACCGGATGGAACTATAGATAAATATAAAGCGAGGCTTGTCGCTAAAGGTTTTAAGAAACAAGTTGATCTTGATTTCTTTGATACTTTTTCTCCGGTTACTAGAGTAACATCCATTAGACTGCTGATTGCAGTGGCTGCAATTCATGATTTAAAAATTCATCAAATGGATGTAAAAACAGCATTTTTAAATGGAGATCTAGATGAGGAGATTTACATGGACCAACCTGAAGGCTTTGTGGAGCCTGGCCAAGAAAGCAAAGTGTGTAAGCTAACTAAATCCTTTTATGGTTTAAAACAAGCTCCTAAACTGTGGCATGAGAAATTTGATTCTTGCATGCTTGAGAATGGCTATAAGACTAATGAATGTGATAAGTGCATATATTATAAAACTTGTGAGAATGCACATGTGATTATTAGTCTATATGTGGATGATCTACTTATCTTTGGCTCTAATTTGCATATTATAAATGAGACTAAAATTATGCTTAATAGCCATTTTGATATGAAAGATCTTGGTGAAGCTAATTTTATTTTGGGAATTAAAAAAAGCGAAAGAAGCTTGGGACTTTCTTCAAGAGAAATTTCAAACAGAGGAAAGGGTAATTTGAGTAGTCAAACTTCAAACACTAGCATTTACCATTTTTTTACGTTTATAATTTAGTTTTTGTTGGACCATTTTAATATCTTATATTTATTTATTGGTTTATCTTTTTCATAAATGGGGTTTTATTACTTTGGTAACCTCTTGGTCATAAATAGAGGTTTAATAGAATTTATGAACTTGGTTAATGGTCATTATTTTGATGTAACCATTTTCTTGTTTAATGGTCATTATTTTGGTGTAACCATTTTCTTGTTTAATGGTCATTATTTTGGTGTAACCATTTTCTTGTTTAATGGTCATTATTTTGGTGTAACCATTTTCTTGTTTAATGGTCATTATTTTGGTGTAACCATTTTCTTGTTTAATGGTCATTATTTTGGTGTAACCATTTTCTTGTTTAATGGTCATTATTTTGGTGTAACCATTTTCTTGTTTAATGGTCATTATTTTTGGTGTAACTGTAAGGTCCTTATAGCCTATATATATAGTCTACTCTTTTCTATCTATAGAGATAAGCTATTTTCTATACAAGAGAGATTACTAGCAAAGAAGGGTGTTTTATTAGTGGAGCTTTGGGTTCACCATCTTGTGCAGAGTTGGCCTGAACCATACGACAAGTGGTCGGGCTGTTGTATCCTGGAGGGGACAAGTCATAGTATTGTGACTGCTGCATCGGTATTTGGATTCTTCCTACCGCAGTGGGCTTGATCTCCTTAAAGAAAACGAGATATCCGTGCCTCAGCCTGATCTATTTGTATCTCATTTTCTTTGCATCATTTATTAATAATATAGTTTAGTTTCTGGTATTTTCTCCAACAGAAAGTTACAGTCATCTCCATGTATTTTACACCTGTCACACTTTGCCACCATTTAATGTTGACAATCAATCCCTTAAATTTCTGGTCAAATTCCAATTGAGTCCAATAGCTAACCCACATTAAAGAAGTAACCCCTCCCTCCTCCCTCCCCCCTAACACATGACTGTCAGGTAAGGCTTGACATAGGGTTATCTACCTTGCGAAAACCGCTTGTGCCTATTTAGGCGGTTTTGCAAAATTGTTAGTGTCAGATGCGCTTTAAGATTTTCCTATTTTGCTGGTTGCGGGTGGGTCACGGGTTTTACCCACACCCGCACTCACCCGACCGCATCTATATACATTTTTTTTTTTTATAAATCTGAACCATTAGATTTTCTTGTAAGTTTTGTAAGTATGTAACCCTAATCTGCTCTTCTCACTCACTTTAATCTGATTATCAAACCTGTACGCTCTAACATTATAATAATATCACACACTGTTTTGTTTAAAATACTTATTACTCGCAAATCTAATTATGTGATTTTTTTTCTATGTTAGTTTTTATTTAATTTTCATTCTAATTTTTTTGGTAATCCAACTTTAATGGGGGATAGTGTTAAATCTCCAGCAATCAAAAAAAATTTAAAAATGGGAAAAAACCAAGCCGAAAAATAAATTTTTAATGGAAAAAGCTCAATTTGCAAACTGCCCCCACATCCACAAACCCTATCCGCACAAACCGCAACTCGCATTACAGGCGGTTATGAGTTCAATTTTTTCCAAACCGAACCGTCAAAAATCGATCCGCGAGCACCTCTACTGTCAGGTGATATCATTGGAAGGGTAAGAACATAAATTCACAACCTTTTTCGATCCAAACTGTACATTTACTACCCCTTGCACTTTGGAAAGCTGTACTAACATATCACCCGTACTATGTACGGGATTGGATTTTAAAAAAAATTATGGTTATGTCAAATATATTTTTAAATTGTTAACATAAAATATATGTAATTTTGAAAGAAAATATTGACATTTCATAATTGAAGTAACAAAAATAAAAAATTATTACATTTTTTCGAAATTCATTGAATAAATAAAATATATTATAACTAAAATCTAAATTATTGTGGGTCATCTATTAGCATTCTTGCATTGTCAACATAATAGTTAGTATTATAATTGATGAACAACACATACATTATGTATTTATAAAATGATAAAAAGTAAAAATGTTATACTTACAAATTATATATATATATATATATATTACCTTTTAAAAGGTATAGACATTTTTCAGACCAATATACATTTAAGATAAAAGTGAAGACATTTATTTTTTAACAGAAAAATAAAAAAACACAAATAATCTCGTGCATAATATGAGTGATATAGTAGTTAATATTTATATTGTAAAAGAGAAAGTTAAATAATCTATTACTTGATTGAATAAGTTTTTAAAAATGACAATTTAATTGTAGACAAACAAAATCAACCAAAAGGATAAATCAAACTTGTATCACAATATAAATCATTTATATCTATATTATAGCTTATAAGATAAATTGGGTGCATTGGCAACTATTGACACAGTTTGTGAAATTCATAACACATTAGTATTGTAAAATATTTATAATATTAAGAATGTCACTTAAAATACACGAAGGAAAAAAAAAGAAAAAAAAAAAAAACACTCAGTTTTTTTTTTTTTTCTAGATCAAAAAAAAATTATTTGCTTCCTTAAATAGAAATATCATTATTAAACATTGCCTTAATAACCATTTTTTAAAAGAAACATTACGAAATAAATTTGATAGACAAAATAAATGATAAGAAAAGCAGTCAATGAAGTCAATTGAATAAAGAAATTTTTTTTTATTTGGTTCCTTAAAAAGAAATACCTTTGGTAAATATTGCCTTAATAATCATCTTTTCCAAGAAACATTACTGAAATAAATTTGATGGACAAAATACAATATAATCATCATCAATAGTGGGTACTTTACACTACAACAAATAAGAGTTTTAGAGACCAAATGTTTTGGTCTTTAAAAATAAAAATTTTGTTGCAAAAGACATTTATGGACTAATTTCTATCGTCACTACAGGAAATTAGGGATTTAACGGTATTTAAGTAAACGTCACTTTTTCTAACAATTAACGGCGTTTTTTAAACGTCACATTTGTTACAAATTAAAACGGTACCGTTTTGTGAGTGGAAGACGTTTGAAAAGCGCCTTCAAATCCAGTCTCTCTTCACACCCAGTTCTGTCTCTCCAAACCTTTATTTTGAAAACCCTATCTTGAGCACCGCCATTTAGACGATCGAATCTTGTCTCACTCACTCTCTTGCTCTCTCTTTCTCGCAGAGAATCGAATCTGTTTCTCCAAATCTCTCTCTCAGAGGTTCGATTCTTCTTCAGTCTCTTACTCAGTGATTCTTCTTCGATTCTTCTTCAGTTCGGTGATTCATCTCGGGATTGCGATTTCGAAGTTCGATTTTGAGCACAGCTCCGTGATTTATCTCCATGGATTTGGAACTCTTCGTCTTCTTCGATCAGAGGTTAGCTTTTTTGTTTGTGATTTATCTCTGTTTTGGATCATTGTTTTGCTTAGTGAATACTTTTGTTTAGGGCTCTATATAGGTCTTAAGCCCTTAGGGCTCTCTATTCTTCTTCACTCTTTTATTCAGTGATTCTTCTTCGATTCTTCTACAGGTCGGTGATTCATCTCGGGATTGTGATTTCGAAGTTCGATTTTGAGCACAGCTCCATGATTTATCTCCGTGGATTTGGGACTCTTCGTCTTCTTCTATCAGAGGTTAGTTTTTCTGTTTATGATTTATCTCTGTTTTGGATCAGTGTTTTGAAAATTTGGTCTCAGTGATTTCATCTCTGTTTCAATAATTATTTTTCACTGATGTGTTGCTCTGCACTATGAGATCTAGATTGTGCTTTCAGTAATTGGTCTCAGTGATTTCATCTATGTTTATATTGTGTTCGATCTGTCATCGATGTGGTTATGGATTTTGATTTTTGTGAATTTGTGTGTGATTGTTGATTCTGTTTGGAATTGTGGAATTCTCTTATCTGAGTCAACGTGGTCTAATCATAGGGTTCTTCTTAATATCTATTTTTGCATTACAATTTAATTTATATTATTATTTATTGCGGATTGTTTGACTTTGCTCCCTAAAATTAGGTTGTGTCTGGTTGAATACAAATTAGGGAGTTGGGAGAGACCACTATTTCATTTCCCTTGTTTGTTTGATAGACCTTAATGGACAAAGCAATTTCACTTAACAAGTATTTGAAAAAAAAAAAGGGTTAATAGAATTAAGCAGAATGCTAATGCTCATAGAAGCTTAAATTTGTTCACTTTAATTTGCACAAATCCCTCCCAGAAATCTGCTGATGTGTGTACAACATAACATGAGTCTACCATTTGATCAACATATAGGCTACAGTTTGAAAACATCACAATACAAGCTTGTTGTAATACTTTAACTTGAATTGCACATACCCTTCCAAATCAGTTTTTTTTTTTTTTTTAGTAAGCTGTTGCCAATTATTCTTGATATTGTAATTATTGCCAATATGATGCATCCTTAGAGCTCAACAAACAAGGATTTGTAACAGTACCTAATTTCTTAGTGTAGGTATTGTTTCAACAAGTTTAAGTTTTTAGTAATTATTGTGCTTGTCTTTGGTTGTCCTTTTCCATGAATTGGACAAGTATGAACCCTTATGCAATCGTCTGATATTTACAAGTCCCTAACGACAGTACTTCAACGTCCATCCTTGGCAGTTTTGGTTTCAACTGCTATTATCATATCTCTCCAATCGATGCATCTTCCCTAACTGCAACACTTCTACTGAAATCCCTGCCTTGTTGCCACTTGTCCTCTTGTCCAACGTTTGGTTGCTTGATTCTTGAAAAAATCCACTTGCAACTACCCTTTTCCCACCATGTGTCCTTTTCCTGCTTTTATCAATTTCACACATGCTCCTATAAGCTTCTTCCAAGTGACAATCTAATCTTCAAGATTTCAAATCCTTTCCAAGACGTGTCCCTTTGTTGACAAAAAATACAAAATGTAGTGCAAACAAGGATACAGCTTTTCTCATTATTCAATGTAAAGTTGAGATGGAGAATAGTCTCTGGTTTTGTGAAGAAATTGATTGTGAGGTTCTGATTTCTGTTTTTTTCAATTGAAACTTTGATGTATTTGCATGTTTTTTTTTTTTTTTACTTCTGACACTTGTGGAATTGCTTATAGGGAGGTGAGTTGGATGAATCTGATTTGTCAAAGTGGTTTTTGAGAAATCAACTGGATACTAACCTAGGCAAAGTTATTGTAAGGCCCAATCCTTGAAGCTCTATAGAATTTTGGTGACACTGATACTAGGATGATTGTTAAAGCCTAACTAACATGCAGTGTTTTTATTCAATTGCAGGTAAAACCAACAAAAGCAGGGTCAAGTATTGGAATTACAGTTGCATATGGTGTTACTGATTCTCTTAGAAAAGCTAATGAAATAATTTCAGAGGTAATTATTCTTTCTCCTTCCTGTATCTTTCTATAATGAAGCAAAATTTGAAATGCCAAGTTTTCTAAAACATTTGGACCAATTTGATTTCATTAGGGTATGCCGAAATAAGTATTTAGTATCTGTGACCCAAAAAAAATTTCGTTATGTATATCAGAAAGTAACTCTCGTCTTATTATTCTCTAAATGAATATGAATTTGATTTTTTCAAAATGTGGCAAGATAACATGTGGTCAAACTGAGATTGAATTTATGCTATTTTCTCACTATGTCTGTCTTGAATTTATTCACTATGTCTGCATTTATCTTTGGCTTTTACACCTTATTTCAGTGTTTTATTTCCCCCAGCTTAGCAATCGTAGAATGCAAATGGAGTATGCATTCAGCATGTATTTGTCTAGTGAGTTACAAATAGAAGTTGAAAATATCAAACCTTTAACAATTTTATCATCTATGATTGAGTTGGGAAAACTTCTGGACAAGTATCTTATATCTAAACTGAACGTTTTTTGGTTAATGAATCTCTTTCTAGTCACTTTGGAATAAGTAGTAATTTTTCTAGAAGAAATAAGTTCTGCTTTTGTTAGAAATATCCTACTAGGTGATGATCTTGTTTATAGGGTCTAATTATTAATAATATGTTCTAAAGAGAAATATTTGAATTTCAATCTCATCGATATTACGCTCATTTATTTTAGTATAATCCACCAAATGATATTACGCTCTCTAGACTCTTTATTTACAATCACGTTGTGTTTGAGGGCTTTAGGATCTATTTGATCCCTTTTTTTTATTTTTGGTTAGTAGTGTCTGTGCTTCATAGCTCTTGAATGGGGGGTACTAAACTTACCATGAGTTAGTTCTTAAGATGAAACAAGTCAGAGACTAATAAGCTACTAACCAATTTCAATTAAGAGTAAACCTAAAAGCTTTAGCAGCTACCATTTTGGGAGTTGTACAGATATGTTCACATTATAGCTGTGCATAAGTAGGTTGATTAATTTACCTTGTAAATGATGGATTTCTCCCATTCATCCTCTTCAATTTCTCTGATGTAGCTATCTGCAACATCAAGAATGTCATTTTGCTCATTTAACATGCAAGCATTTGTCATTGGGATGAACAAATGGCCGCATATTTGTGAATTCCCCGAAATGTAAGGCTTAATGAGGAGCAAATAGATATAAGAAGCACCATGAAAGTAAGGTACCACTAGCAAGAAGGTGGTTATGCCCTTTACATAATGCCAAAAGGGGAAACTAAAGGCAAAAAAGTGATAATAATACATAACTCACCATAAAATTATTAAAAAGGGGGGAAAAAAACTGTGATACAAAATGAAAAATTGGGATGTTTGAGAAGTGATATTAAGATCCTGTTTGGTGCAACTTTCAAATTGAAAGACAATAATCAGAAAGCATCCCCAACCTGTCAATAATCAACTTTTTTTCAACTTACCTATTTGGGGTGAGCTAAATAAGGTAGCCTTTTGGCTTATTTGGCTAAATAAGCTAAAAAAATCTAAAGCCTGTTTCTCATTAGCTAAAAAAAACAAAGAAGTCACTTACAAAACACAAAATTTTTAGCAACTTTCCAAACGCATCAACCTTTTTACATTCTAAAAAAACCAAGGCCAAACTCCACCGCCTTTCTATAAAAAGTTTCACCAAACACTCTTGCAAATATAATAATAATAATAATAAATATTAAATAAAAATCCCATAAACTGCCCCAATAAGCTGCACCAACTAGGGGCTAATATTGTTTTTTGTACCCAATGACAAAAAATTGAAGGTCCCAACTGCGAAATATAGCTCAAGCTAGCTCAAATTCGAGTTCATACATTCTCTCATTCACGATGAACCAAGCCATAGTTGGACTGTGTATTACTCTCTATTGCTGATAGTTGGACTGTGTATTACTCTCTATTGCCTGGATCGAAGCATACCTGTTTAAGTTCAGAAGTCAAAGCCTCACTAAATTCAGTCCTTGAGTTTATAGTTTACAAATCAAGGTACAAATTTGGAGAACACACAAAGTTGAAGAACACCCATTTCGTAGTTTTAGTATTACAAGAGCAACATGAGAGGATATACAAAGGACACAGCAATATAAATGAAGGCCTGTAGATCAATAGAAGTAAAAAATGAGAAGTATACATTTATATGAAATTTGTAAACAAATAAAGGAAATATAACATGGTATAAATAATGTGCACATAAGCACTTGACGTTTGGAAATAACCGTTTAGCTCATGAGGTTTGTGGATTAAAACGCACCAACGAGATCTAAATCAACGAGAAATGCATTACACTACATTTATATTTTCAAATGGCAAGGGTTATGTGCACATTACTTATATGACAAGAGGGAAAATGAAAGGTTTAGAGCTTCTTCAATGGTATATTAAAAGGCTTGTAGTTACTAAAAAATAGCACAAAGCTCAATTTTGAGCTCTTCAATGGTTATATTTTTGGTTATCTTTACCTTTTGGCAGAGCTAGTGCTTTTTGGACTTGTGTCATTGCTAATGGATCATTGGATCATTTTTGTGGCCAAGATTTGCGTTAAATCATCAGCCTTGAGCAGCCGGTTCTATCCATGTGTAGCAGACTCAAATGCTTAGGTGATATTGTTTGGTAGTTGGCCTATCCATATTAGTTGAAATTTGGCCTTTGAAACTAACTCGTTCTAAGCTTGGTTTTTTGGTATTGAACTTGTTGGATATTTTTCATGAAAGATGCTTATTTGCTCAATTAAATGTTGTTACTAGATTTGAAGTTGAATAATTCTCTACATGCAGCTTACCCACCTGACCTAACTAATTGATGTTACTCTTTACATGCAGTTGATGCTTGCTTTACCCAGTTGAAAACTGTTGAGGGAATTCTTTCAGATATGTCATCCAAATTGCTGCCAAATGGTGCACCTTCTAATCATCCTCTTCCTTCCATTGGTGAACTAAACAACCAATGTCAAGATAGGCATACTTCAGAAGAAAATGCATACTCCAATGCTATTTCCTCAGTTATTTCAACTTCTGACACATCTTTTATAAATTCCCTCTTCTAGTTGATGCTTGTGGCAATTTCATTTGTTTAATGTTTTCTTAGTATTATCTGTTATTTATTTATTTATTTTGATACTATACCTAAGTCTAAACAAGGGGGCCGTTTGTTCTCCAACTTGTTCTCTTTGATTGGATGCTAAAGTACCTATCAGAAGAGTGCATCAAGTGCAAATGTTTCTTACTGAATATTTCTTTTTTTGTGTACAGATTATTGGACATATCGGAAACAGGACTCAGCCAGTTAGATATGATGGCCAGCATCATCATTCTATCCAAGCAGGGCCTGCCTACTTGCAACTGAATTCCCAAAAATGTAAGTAGTGTGATTTTACTTGGCTATCTCTGCTGTGGGTTTCTTCCTAGTGGTTATTTTTTGTGTTGTGCAATAGGATCAAGAGATGTTTTAACTGTTTCATTGTCAATTGTTCATTGATTTTCTTAGGTAATGGTTGGACGATTGGGGTAGCTCATTTACATGCATCCATTTTCTCATGTAAGATATGATCATTTATGTGAAACTTAAAAAGATCGCATAACAGACTATATTATACCACTTTGAAATTTTTATCAATCGGACTAATGCAAAATAAAAGTACCTGGGACTGCTATAAAATCTGCATTTGGGTGTTTCTTCCATGGTATGGTAAGTAATCAAATGCTAATATCAAGGGAGAAATTGCAATGAGGAAATTCTGAGTAAATGTTAGTTGACCAAATATTTTACTAACTAGCTAATTGCACTCACTCACTTTTGTTCAAAAAAATATATATATTGTACTTACCCAATGTTTGTCCTGAGAAAGAGTTCTTGTTTCTACTATGAATATTAGTCTAAGAGTTCTTGTTTTTAGTATGAATATTAGTCTAAGAGCTCTACATTGAGTCTAGTAATTTAAACCTAGCAGCATCTGGTGAAAGAAAATCCCAAGGACCATCAATATACCTTTATCCCCTGATAATGCAACCCACAATAATTTTTGCTAAATATTTATCCAAATGCAATCTCTTATGAAAGTATTTCCTTATATCTTGTTTTAGTGCCTCATATCTTTAACCATGCAATATCTTGAATCCTTAATTGCCTTCTATGTCAACTTGAAGGATGTGAATCAGGGTGCAGCAGCTTTCTCTCAAGTTTCTAACCGTCACTTGTTGACTCCACATCAGGGCCATCTTCCTAAGCGTCAAGGTATGAACACAATAAATCACGGTTGAATTATTTAAATATGTTATATAAAATCGGTTTACATCAATGTGATTACAATCTATAACCGTTAGGTTAATGAGGAATTTCTCAAGTCCTTAATATATAAAGCAGCACTAATTTTATTTTATTTTTTTTTTTTTATTATTATTATTTTTTTTGTTTTGTGGTGAGGTTAGTATAGATATAAAAACCAGACAAGGCTTGTCAACATTGATCAGGTCAATGGAATTCATTTGCATAGGAAATTCGGAAAATGAAGCAGGCATGTAATTCTTTAGAGTTGAATACCTTTCTTTTCTTAATTCGAGGGAAATATGATTTTTCCTTTCTGATGAGGATTTGTTCTTCTGTGATTTCTGCATCCATTGTTCTATTGATTCCAAATAAAAAATAAAAATAATGTGTTTTACTTTGATGTTCAGACCGGACCAAGGATTGGAAGTGATATCAGAAGGTTTGGATACATTGAAAAACATGGCCCATGATTTGAATGAGGTTTGCTACTACCTTATGCATTTGTATCTGTTGCTTTGTCCCGTTTTGCGCACATCAATTTTTAACTTTGCAATTCATACAGGAAATGGATAGGCAAGTTCCTTTAATGGACGGATTGACACTAAGGTTTGAGAACACATCTTGTCCTAGTAATATCTGAAGCTACCAAGTATTCTTAAATTATTAATGGTGTATTTTCACACCCTACAGGTTGACAATGCAGCATCTGACTGTGTTTTACTTTGATGTTCACACAGGACCAAGGATTGGAAGTGATATCAGAAGGTTTGGATAAATTGAAAGACATGGCCCGTGATTTGAATGAGGTTTGCTACTACCTTGTGCATTTGTATCTGTTGCTTTGTCCCATTTTGTGCACATCAATTTTTGACTTTGCAATTCATACAGGAAATTGATAGGCAAGTTCCTTTAATGGACGGATTGACACTAAGGTTTGAGAACACATCCTGTCCTAGTAATATCTAAAGCTATAAGTATTCTTAAATTATTAATGGTGTATTTTCACATCCTACAAGTCGACAATGCAGCATCTGACCTTAAGAACACCAATGTGAGACTTAAGGATACTGTTAACCAGGTGATTAAGCTGCCACTGTATTTTCTGTAGATTTGCATCACTTTGTGTGCTGCAGAGAGAGAGAGAGAGAGAGAGAGAGAGAGAGAGAGAGATTCAGCGATGCTATGTCGTAGATCTCTTTGCTGGATTTGACAGAGTTTTGATTTGTTTCAGCTGAGATCCAGTCGAAATTTCTATATTGATATTATACTCTTGTGCATAATTCTTGGGATTGCCGCCTATCTATACAAGTAAGTTTCACTTTCTCAAAAAAATGGAAAGGAAATGTTTTATCTAATTCTTGGTAATAACTGACATGCTTAATGGACTCTAGAAAATAATTTCATGCATGGGTGAAGTTATAGTTAGAAGCCAATAATTTAACTTATAAACTAAAGCTGAGTGCATGGTTATTCTGGTTTGGATCTTCTTCTTGGTTTATTATTATGTTTTATGATTGGCAGAGACTGAGAGGATTGAAGGCCATGGGAAGCAGCATGGAGAGCAATTCAGAATGACAATGAAGGATGGATGGGGGCTTTCCTTCGGATTCTTATTTCTCTTCTTTTTTTCTTTTTTTCTTTTTTTCCTTTGATCTGATTGGGGAGTTGGGTGTTTTGGTTCACTTTCTTCTTATTTTTTGTGTTAATTGGGGGAGGGAGTGGTGAGAGAGAGAGAGAGAGAGAGAGAGAGAAGAGAGTAATATTATTTTGTGGCTTTGTATACAAAGTAGTAATTAATTTTTTGGTTGAGAATTGTGAATACAATTTTTGGATATGTTATTTTGGGGGTAATATTAAAATATTGTGGATATGTTATTTTGTGGATAATGGTGATTGGTGAATGGGAAAGTGAATTAATGATGCATTTTCTATTTGAATGTAAGTTATTATTTCATATTAGTGTTATTCAGTTTTATTATATGTATTTTTTTAGTTTAATCACATAAATTAGCACAATTTCAAAAAAAAAAAGGAGATATCACGGCATTTTTTGAAAAATGCCACTTTAAACCCTAAATATTAACGGTTAGATTTTTTTAAAAAGATATGACGTCGTTTAAAAAATGTCGCTAAATATCATAATGACGTCATGATATTGTCAAGTAAGACATTCGGCAAACGCCGCCTATACTAATATAACGACGTTTTTAAAACGTCATAAAGTTATAGCGACGGTCGCGTCCTCGGCGCTTGCTGCTAAGCTTCGCAAAAAATAATTAGTGGCGTTTTTGACACTTACAGCGGCGTTAAAAGCTGAATTTCCTGTAGCGCGTCATGAGGATAGTTGCTAAAAAGTTGTTCTGAAAAGTCAAAAATAAGGCTTTTAGCAACAAAATTTTGAAAATGTCACTAGTAAATAAACTTTTAGGGACAAAATAATTTGGTCTCGAAATAGTTTTTTTTTTAGACAAAAAATTTGGTCCCAAAAGGATAATAATTCATCACTAATGTTTAATTTTTGTTGTTAAAAATAGAATAACAGCACTTTTCGTAACAAAAATATTTAGTCCCTAAGAAATAATTTTGTCCCCAAATTTTGGTCTCTAAAACCTTAATTTTTTGTAGTGTTATGTGAACCTAATGAATATAATTTGTTTTTTTAAAAAAAAAACACAGAGATTGTTACAATCCAAATATTTTTTTTTTCTCATCATGTGATTGAAATAGAGTTTCAAAAAACACAATCAATTAAAAAATAAAATCACTGTGTGATCAAAATGGAGCATAAAAAAACACAATCACATTTTTCCTCATAATTATAAATAATAATAAATAAATAAAGCAATGAAGTCAATTAATAGTTAAAAAACACATGATTTTTTTTTCTTGAAAAATCATAGTGAGTTAAAAACTCAATCACAAATTAAGTCAGTTCATAGTTAAAAAATACAATCATTTTTTTTTTCAAAAAATACAATGAGTTAAAAAACTCAATTACAAATTTTTTTTCTCAGTAGGTGATTAAAATGGAGTGCAAAAAATAGGTTAAAAAATACAATCACCTTGTAACAAAGTATAAAAAAACACAATCATATATTTCTCATAATAAAAAAATAAAAAATAAAAAAAAGGAAAGCAAGCAATAAAAAGAATAAATAAAAATATTACTTACAGGCTATTCAATTTCAATTAAAGATTGTGGTTGTAGAGGTGCCAATTGAAGATTGCGGCTGTAGAGGTGAATAAAAAAAATAAGATGTGTGGCGGTATGTGGAGGTGTCAATTACAAAAAAAAATTCTCATTGTATGATTAAAATAGAGCGTAAAAAATCGCGTGATCAAAAAGGAGTGTAAAAAAATAAAATCACATGTTTGCTCATAATATAAAAATAAAAATAAAACATTGAAATCAATTGGTAGTTCAAAATCACATTCAGCTTGTTTGGTTTTGGTTTTCAGAAAATACTTTTCAGAAAATTTTACTTTTTTATTTTCCGTTTTTTTAGTTTTCAATGAACTTTTTTAATATTTTAAGAAAAAAAATTTTCATTTTTAGACACACCTTACATAAATACACTTAAAAAGTATAATATTTGTGAAATTTTTTTTAAAAAAAATTCACTAAATACCAAAAATACAAAAAAAAATACTACAAAAATTTAGTACATTTTTTTTTGTATTTTTGTGTATTTATTAATTTTTTAAAATATTTTTTCATAAATATTTTACTATTTAGATACATATAAGTAAGGTGCATTTAAAAAAGTAAAAAAATTGCTTAAAATTTTAAAAATATTCACTAAAAACAAATATATATATATATATACGAAAAACAAAAAACTCAATTTCCAAAAAACTAAAACCAAACACACTGAATAATTTGTTTTTCAAAAAACACAATGAGTTAAAAACTCAATCACAAATTAATTACATTTTTTTTTCTCATCATGTGATTAAAATAAAGTGTAAAAAACACAACCAATTTAAAAATACAATCATTGTGTGATCAAAACAAAGTGTAAAGAACCACAATCACATTTTTGCTCATAATAAATAGATAAATAAGAACAACGAAGTCAATTGATAGTTAAAAAACACGATCATTTTTTTTTCAAAACATAGAGTGAGCTAAAAATCCAATCACAACTTAAGCCAATTGATATTTGAAAAATACAATCATTTTTTTTTCTCAGAAAACACAATGAGTAAAAAAACCCAATTATAATTTTTTTTCTCACCATGTGATTAAAATGGAGTGTAAAAAAATACAATCCGTTTAAAAATACAATCACTGTGTAATCAAAACGGAGTGTAAAAAATCACAAACACATTTTTGCTCAAAATAAAAAAAATAAATAAAAAAAAAAGAAAAAAAGAACCATTACTTACATGTTGAATTGAAGACTGTGAAGATTATGTTAAGTTGAAGATTGTGGCTGAATCAGGATCCTCTCCTTGAAGTTCTTACTTGACTTCTTACTTATTAGGCCATTGGGGTCATTTTTAGGCCCAATTTCGATAATCCGAACCGTTCACATTTTAAGATTTGTTGAGTATATCATACCTGTAAAAAAACAAGTTGATTGGATATTAGAAAGTATGTGTTCGGAAAACTGTTTATTAATTTAAAAAAAAAAATAGGTTTTAGATAGTTTTCCGAACACATACTTTCTGATATCCGATCAACTTGATTTTTTACAGGTATGATATACTCAACAAATCTTAAAATATGAACAGTTCGGATTATCAAAATTGGCCGTAAAAGTTGGCCCAATAGCCTAGCAAGTAGGAGGTCTAGTAGGAATCTCAAGGAGGGGATCCTAATTCATTGTGGCTATGGAGGTGTTAGGGTGTGGAGGTAAATAAAAATAATAATGTGCGGCAATATGGAGAGGTGTCAATCAAAAAATAGAGGCATTTACACACAAGTCCTAATTTATGAACTTATACTCCATTAAGTCCTAACTAAGATTTTTTAGACTTTCATATCCCATTAAATTTTTAAAAGTCAGAATTGCTCTTCAAATAATGATTGTTCATCATTTGTAATTATCTAAAAAGGAACATGATGATTTGACATTTATTTTGATTTTCAAAACTTTAAAATATCAACTTTTAAATTGAAAAAACTATATATATATATATATGTATATGTATGTGCAAAAAATTGAAAAACCTAATTATTTTTTGTGCAAAACTGAAAATTTTGTGTCTATAAAGGAGTATGATGATAGAACATTGATATGCCAAACTGGAAAAAAAAATTAAAAATGAAAAAACTGATAATGTTCTCAGTTTTAAAATTAGAAAAAAAAAACTGATAATATTCTCTGTTTTATTGGATAATTGAATCAAACCAATAAGTAAAAGGGCAAAAATATTTAATCTCATGCTCGGCCTTTTTTCATCAGTTAGTGAAACAGTTATCTGGAATATTACTATACAAAATTGATAATATTCTTAGTTTTAAAAATTGGAAAAAAACTAATAATATTTTCAATTTTACTAAATAAAACTTATTGGTTCAAAAAACTTTAGATAAGATATGAGCTACTATCCATTTGTAAATAGGACTTTTAGGTAATTAACTCTTGAAAATAAGATGAGGTGGTAGGGTTTAGGGTTTTTAAATTTCAAAAAGGCTGAAATTAAATGGTGGGCGGGAGGTTTTTTTTTTAAATTAGAAAATTAGAAAATTAAGATTAAAATATTGAAATTCTCACATGACTTGTGGGTGAGAAACGCCATTTTTCTTATATAATATATAGGTATGTTTCCATACATATATATTCTCTGCATTTGGTGAGCAGAAAAGAGAGCACGTGACTTTTTGTGGTTGCATGTGAAAAGCAAATGGACCCCAAACATCGCTATGGATGAGGGAAAGTGGTGCATTTACAGTGGAATTAGACAAATGAAAAGAGAGCTTATGACTCTTAGCTACACAGCAGTCAGTACAATCAGAAGGAGTAGACTTATTATCAGACTTAGTAACAGACAAGTAAGGTATGAGATGATGCATCTTTATAGCAGATGGATGGCCTAATCTATTATGCCAAACAGAAGTAGAAACAGGTGCGGCAGCATGATAAGAATTGAGATGTGCATGTAACATAGGTGATGAGATAGCAGCAGGAGAAAGAGATGGATGAAAATGGTATAGGCCATTGATATTAGAACCTTGATGGAGAACTTTCTTCGAAGCCTTGTCCTGAATCACAAATGTAGAATCATCAAAAGTAATGGAACAATTATTATCTCTGGCTAATTTGTGAACAGAGACAAGATTAGAAGAAATAGAAGGAGTATGTAAAACATTGTTCAATTTAAAAGAAAAGTGAGGTGTAGGAAGTAATCCATTACCAGTGTGATGGATAGGAACTGTATTACCATCACCAATGGTTATTTGATCAGATCCATGATAAGGAAGAGAAGAACTAAGATTATTCAAATTAGGTGTGATGTGTTCAGTAGCTGCAGAATCGAGATACCAAGGAGCTGCGGAGGAAGAAGTAGTATGAGATGAAGCAACATAGGCCTTTGCATTGTTCTGTGTTGTATTGTGCTGTGTAGAAGTGGTGGACTGAAACTGTGGATCCATCCGATACCAGCAATCTAAAGCTGCGTGACCGTGGCCACCACAAATTTGACAGGTCAGAAAAGAACCAGATCGACCTCGTCCTCGGAAATTACCACGGCCAGGATTCTTAGGATAGCTGGACGAATAGAAAGAACCAGAGGAATTCGGATTCGGATTCTGATTCTGATGTGTATGAGATCCAATGGATGCATATGGACGACTTCCACGTCCTCCTCTAGTATATCTTCCGCGAAATCCAGAACCTCGATAGGTACCTCGAACAGAAGAGAAGGCCACAGTAGGCTCAGTGTGATCCTTGTGGTGTTTAGACTCAATATGTATGGCTTCAGAAAGAAGCAAAGAACTCAGTTCATCCAGTGAAATAGATTCTGAACGAGCTCTAATTGTGGTCTTAAATGCATCATATTCTTCAGGAAGACCATTCAAGATCAGAAGTACGAGATCTTCATCATCAATGAACGCAGAGGCAAGAGCTAACTGACTAACTAACTCTTTGATTTTTGTGAGATAGATCTCCATGGAATTAGTGTTCTTGGTAACATTGTTCAGTTTGTTCTTGAGTTGATGCACATGAGATCGAGAAAGTGCAGTAAACCTTTTATGCAAAGCACTCCAAACCTCAGAACAAGTATGAAGATGAAGCACGGTGGAATAAATTGCAGGTGATAGAGTTGCAGTTATGCAACTAAGAAAATGTGCATCTACAAGTTTCCATTGGACATAGGCAGGATTATCAACCTCTGATCCAGAAACATCTTTGATTGTGACAGATGGACAGGGAGAAGTACCATCAACAATTCCAAGTAAATTAGTAGCTTTCAGAATATTCTGTGTTTGATTTTTCCAAATCAGAAAATTTGAAGCATCAAGTTTGACAGTGATAAATGAAGACAGATTGGAAATTAGAAGAGAAAGATTAGAAGGAATTGAAGCCATTGAAGAAAATGTGGAAGATGAACACAAATGAGGATTAATTCGCAAGAGATTCAAGCTCTGATACCATGTGGAAAGTTATGAAACCATAGAACAAAAACAGATTCTTCTATTGATAGCTCTCTGTTTACACACATTACAATTTACACAAGATAGTATCTATATATATAGGTCTAATACAATATTCTAGAATCTCTAACAGTCTAACAGAATTCTAGAGTTAGTTAAAACTGCAACACATGGACTGCACAACTACTTTAGTAACGGCTGCTTCTGCTTGGCTTGTGGCTGAAGTGTGGTTTGAGCTGAAGGGTGGTGCATATGTAACTGTGGCTGAATTGATTGTGGCTGAATTGATTCAGTAGGCTCAACAGTATTGATATCCATATTGGTCATTTTGTTTAGTGATAAAATTATAAGAAAAAATTAATTCATTAAGTGTGTGCACAGAAAGTAAGTGATGTGTGGACATAGAATTATCCAAATGTGTGGTTTGGGTAGAAAAGAGATGTGAATTTATGTTTTTATAGTTCCAACAATATCAGTTGAGAGTTAGGTGGGTCGTTTTCGGTTTGATCCTCTAATGATGGTTAACCATTGGACTCAATTGGAATTTGACCGGAAGTCTAAGGAGTTAACTGTCACAATTAAAAAGTTAAGAGATAAAGTGTAAAGTGGTAAAATCTTAAGTGTAATTTACCATTTTTAAAAACATTCCTTATTTTCTTAAGAAAGCTTCTTTTAGCCTTTGTGGCTTGTCTCACATAAAAAATTAAAAGTAGGAGTGATTATTTGATCATCTTCTAACATTGCTCCACGCCACTTATCACTTAACACTTATCAAGTTATTTAACCAATAAAATATCAAGTTGAGACACCATATAGATTTATTCTAAGGCCACCACATAATTTTTCAAAAAATAGATAATTTAAATGGCCTTATGTAGGTGTGATGGCGAATTTAAGAGGATCGTCTCCCCTCCATACCTCATCTACCTCTCTTGTAGGTAGGGACGAAATCAACAATTTTGGTTAAGGAGGGCTGTGGTGTGAAAAAAAAAAAGAAGGTTACGTAACTAATCAAAAACAATTTATTACATCAAATCTATAAAAAAAATGAAAAAAAAAATAAAAGAAGACAATTTTTTACATGAGCTAAGTGTTTCGAGAATAATATTTCATAAAAATATATATATATATATTATATGAAACTAGCAAGTTACTTTTTCATTCTTTTCTAAAATTTTGAACCATAAATTACAATTTAGTACAAAATTGATTAGACTATCTTTTAAATCATTTTGCCAATTAACATAATCTAATAAATAGAAAGGTAAATTATAAGGCACTCGGCTCATAAATCGAAATTTGAATTTTGTTTGTCCAAAAGTCTATACGTTAAAATATTTTGTTCATAAAAACATGTTAAGGCGAAATGATCAAAATATCCATAATTCTTTTACCTAAAAATCCATGCGCCTTTTTATTTGTTGGGAACTACACCTTTATCTCATCAAAATCACTTTGTATTCCACGTCTCCTCCTCTTTCTTTCTCTACCAGTTCACCCTATCTATACTGAAATTTCTCTCTCTCTCTCTCTCTCTCTCTCTCTCTCTAATGGCAGTAACATTTATGAACTCAGATCCACTGTCGTCTTCATTATCGTTGTTGCTGTTGTTGTTGTCATCGCCATTGTCTTATATATGTAGTCTCTAATCATCAACACTTCATCTTCGTTGCCTCAACTATCATCCTTCTATTCGATCAATGAGATGATTCGTTAGGATTTTGTAATAAAAAAAAAGTTCACCAAAGAGGACAAAGGGTTGATCGAATGGGTAGAAAATGTAGAGGAAGAGTCAAGTCGTGAGGAAGTAGAGGAAAATGATGAGAGAGAGAGAGAGAGAGAGAGAAAGAGAGAAAGAGCGCGAAAGATAGGTTCTTGTGAATGCGAGAGGCAACGTTGGAGGAAAATAGTCAGGGTAAAACGAGAGAAGCGCGGTGGACGAGCACCAACCAATGGCGACATTGAGAGAGGTCGTGGAAGACGAAGGTGAAGAGACGGATGATGAAGAAGTGGAAGGTTGGGGTGCCAATGGGTGGCTAAAATTGAGTGGCAGTATAGAAGGTGGTGCCTAATTGGTTGAGGGGAGATTGGGAGGGTGAATAGTAAAGCCATGGATGTGGTGGTAGTGGTGATGGTGAAGAAATCTTCATCTCCATCCCCATCTCCATCATGATCTTTATCTTGTTTGACTTGGAAAACAATTTGAACAGATCACTCTCCCTTCTCTCTTCTCTCTTCTCTCTTTCTCTCTCTCTCTCTCTCTCTCTCTCTCTATACGCACACACACACACATATTTATGTATGTAAATGAGAATTTGATTTGAACAAATAAAAAAAATGAACAAATAAGAAAATTTGAACATACCAGTCTCTCTCTCCTCTCTGTATATATTTGTGTGTATGTATATCACAGTTTAAATAGACGTGGAAAAATAGGCTTGTAAAATTCAATAGATAGGGGAAATATGCTTGGTGAATTTCAACAGATTGGGGAAAATAAGCTTGAATTTCACTAGATAAGGGAAAAAGAATTGAATAGATAGGTTTAAAAAAAATTAAACAAATAAAAAAGATTTCAAGAGATAGGTTAAAGGATAAAATTGAAAATAAAATGTTTTCCAAAATAACAACATTTACTTTTCACCAAAATATTTTACAAAGAGTGTACTTCTCACTAAAAAAATACCCATGGGACCTAACACCTTATACCTTCTTTAAAATGAACTTTTCACAAATTTTCTCTAAATTATATTGATCTCCCATGAGATTTGAAGATAATACGGCAAGCCTCACATTTTGGCATTGTGACACCAATCACCCTTTTAATGAGGCTAAAAGGATCAACGTTTATGTTGATGGTGTGAAGATATAAAGATTAAAAAAAAATGTATAATATTCATTCCAATATAAAAATATGATAATATATATATATATATATTTTAAATTCATATAGCTAATGAATTATTGATGAAAAATAGGCCAAATGTTATGTGAATTAATACCTTAGGAAAGTCTAATATAATTCAATCAAATTTGTGGAGTTTATTATATTTTTTCCAAACTTAATGGGTGGTTTGTGTAACTATTTAAGCATCTTCTTTCCAATTTTTCAGAACTCAATTAATTAGCATTCTTTTGCTCATCTTGTCCATTTGTTACTCTGAGTGGTGGTTCATGTTTTTTATTCGAAGTTTATGTTAATCTTTATTCTTTTGCTCATCTTGTTGTCCATATAGTTGCCTGATTTTTGCAAATTCTATGAGAAGTGTCACAAGTCGAAGAAGACGAATGACTGGATTGATCCCTGATGCGGTGACCTACATATAAGAATTTAACAATAGATCAATTGTACGTAATAATAGTTAATACAATTGTTTATCTTATTCTGGTTTTTAAATTTGTTTTTTTTATTTTTACAATGACAGAATGAGATGTTTATCTTATTTTGGATTTAGGATCAGCCCACGACCCTCTTTTACCATATCCAAAGCTGCATCAAGAGCACATGACAACAAGATGAAGACCCTGAGATTGGAGATTCGAAACATGTACACCTGATATGTTTTGTTATTAAGATTTTATTTAATTTGGATTTTAATTGTTGGTTTGGATAGTATATGTATTTGTTGGATTATACTATGTTTGTGGATTCTTATTTTCTTTGATATGTGCGGTTAATAATTAATTTTTGTATATGGTTGGAAATTGAATGCTACAGGTTGTGGAGGAATAAATTTATTGAATGGTTAAGAATTGAATGAATGAATGAATGGATGAATAATTTTGTATAGGTTACAAGTAGCGCAAAATAAATTATAGAACAAATTATAAAAACTAAATGAGACTTTTTGGCGACTAAACAAATATCACAGGTTGGCTTTTGGCTACTAAAATTTTAGTCACCAATTGTGAAAAAATGAAACTTTGGGCTACTAAACTTTCAGTCGCCAATTGTAAAAAGGAAACTTTTGGCTACTAAATTTTTAGTCGCCAATTCTCAAAAAGTAAAACTTTTGGCTACCAAATAGTTAGCTGCCAAATATACATGCTCAATTGGCTATTAACTAATTTAGTCGCTAAAAGTAACAATATATATATATATATATTAATTAATTTTAAAAAATATATGGAGACTAAAGTTTTAGTCGCCAATGGGTCACTTTTGGCTACCAAAAAAATTTTAGTCGTCGATTGTCTTCCCCAACGAACTATTGGTGGCCAAACGGGTGACCAAATATATTAGTCGACAAAAGTGATTGAAAACTAAAATAAGGCTTTGTAGTTGCCAAAAGTGAATTTTCTTGTAGTGATTATCATCCTTCAGTTCAATCGATGAGATGATTCGTAAAAATTTTGTAATCGAAAAAAAAGTGCACCAAAGAAGACGAAGGGTTGATTAGAGGGATCGAAAATGTAGAGGAAAAGTCAAGTAATGAGGAAGTAGAGGAAGACGATGTGTGTGTGTGTGTGTGTGTGAGCTAAGACGCGGAAGTAAGATAGGTTTTTGTGAATGCGAGAGGTAGCATCGAAGAAAGAGAGTCAGGGTAAGCAAAGAAGGAGTGGTCGACGAGCTCTAACCAAGGCCGACATTGAGAGAGGTCATACTCTAACCAAGGTCGACATTGAGAAAGGTCATAGAAGACGAAGGTAGAGAAACGGATGATGAAGGAATGAAAGGTTGAGGTGCCGATGGGTGGCTGAAATTGAGCGATGGTAAAGAAAGTGGTGCCTGATTGGTTGCGGGAGATTGAGAAAGTGAATGGTGAAGCAATGGATAAGGTAGTGGTGGTGGTGGTAGTAGAGAGATCTTCATCTCCATCTCCATCATGATCTTCATCTTCTTTGACTAGGAAACAATTTGAACAGATTACTTTCTCTTCTCTCTTTTCCGTTCTCTCTTTTTATACACACACACACACACACACACACACACACACAAACACACATATGTATGTATATAAATGAGAATTTGATTTGAACAGATAAAAAAATGTAAACATATCAGTCTCTCTCTCCTCTCTATATATATTTGTGTGTATATATATCACAGTTTAAACAAATAAAAAAAATTAAACAGATACGGGATTATAGGCTTGTGAAATTCAATATATATGAGAAATATGCTTGGTGAATTTCAATAGATAGGGAAAAATAAGCTTGAATTTCAACAGATAAGGGAAACATAATTGAATAGATAGGTTCAAAAAAATTGAACAGATATAAAAGATTTCAACAAAAAGGTTAAAGGGTAAAATTGAAAATAAAATAATCTCCAAAATAACAAAATTTACTTCTCAGCAAAATATTTTACAAATAGTGTACTTCTCACTAAAAAAAAATACTCATGCGACCTAAGGCCATACACCCTCTTTAAAATGAACTTTTCACAAATTTTCTCTAAATTATATTGATCACCCATGAGATTTGAAGATAATACGACAAGCCTCACATTTCGCCATTGTGACACCAATTGCCCTTTTAATGAGGCTAAAAGGATCAAGGTTGATAGTGATGGTGTGAAGATATAAAGATTTAAAAAAAAATGTATAATATTCATTCCAATATAAAATAGATGATAATATTATTTTCTTATATTCATATAACTAATGAATTATTGATGAAAATAGGTCAAATGTTATGTGAATTAAAACCTTGAGAGAGTCTAATATAATTCAATCAAATTTATGGAGTTTATTATATTTTTTCCAAACCTAATGAGTGGTTAGTGTAATTTATTCTAAATAAAAAATATAGGGTAAATTACATTGACACCCATTGAGATTTGGTCTAATTACTACCCATCCCCTGATGTTTTGAAAATTACGTTCCCACCCTTGTGGTTAATATTCTCATTTCACAAACCCCCTTGTTTATATAAAAGGTAACAACTCCTAGTAGAAAAACAGAGAAAATTACATTTACAAAAGAAGTAAAGGAAAAGGGCAAAAAATAGAGAGTAAAGCAAAGTAAAAAAAGAGAGAGTGCATGAGTTCAATGTTTTCATTCCGTCTAAATAATTACAATGACAGGGGATTAGTGTAATTTCCCAAACGTCAGGGGGTGATATGTATTAAACCCAAATCTCAGGGGTTGTAGGTGTAATTTATCCAAAAATATACATACCTTTTTATTTTTAAAAGAAAAAACAAAAATAAAAGTGACATGTATATGTTGTACAAATAAAATTGACTCAATAAAATTAATGCTATAAGTTATAAAACAGCTGGAGATCATCATATAATACAATGTAAAATCTTGATGAAGTAAAAAATTAATAAGTAATTCTCATAAAATTATGGGATTATTCCATTACATATTTTATAAATATACACATAAACTATAGAGGTATTATTCTAGTTTTGAAGACCTGGGGGAACCCCGGTATCTCAATGGTTCTGCCTCAGCTTGTGGCGGCACACAGATTATATAAAACAGCCTACGTCGTAAGTTTTGTAGTAAAAATTATTTAGGTAAGAAATTAATTTACAATTGAAATAGAGATCCCCACACATACATGACCCCCACAATCCTCACTCTCATCTCAACCATTCATAATGTGGGACTCATACATACATGAATGGACCCCAAATACACATCAAGGACCAAGATCAAATTGGAGTTCATGGAACCTCCAAAAAACAAATGTGTAAAATAATTTGGCCAAAACGGGGTTTAAAACAATTTGGCTAAAAAGGGTGAAGGTTGGTATTAAAGCTAAAATTCCATCTTCTTGCTAAGAATTTTGTGAGATAACACATATTTGTTTTCATCATTGGGTGTTTGGAAGAAGGCGCCAAAGTCTTAGGGCCGGTTAGAATTGGATGTCTATAGATTGTTACTTCACAGAACCTTTTTCGATTATTACAACAATCACTTCTTTCCCGATATTTTCTTTCTTCTTTTTCATTTGGGAAATTTTAATATACACGTCTTTAAAAAAGTTGTACCATGTCATTTTTTTTTAGTTAGGACCAATTTTTTTTTTCCTTTAGTTATAACATTATTTTAGTTATGTCTCACGTTGTGTTTAGTTATGATATATATATATATATTAGTTATAACTCAAAAAATTAAAATTGTACCATTTTTCTTAGTTATAAGGTGCATATGGTGCACGCTCTTCAAAGGGTACGCATCATAGTGTTTCCTTTTTCATTTTCTAGAAATGGAGAGCTCTCTTTGTGAGATGGTTGTGGAAGAAGATAATGATGATGATGAGTTGTGTGTGTGGGTGTATGTTTGCAAATGATGGATTTGTATGTAAAATAATTTGAGAATGAATATTTCAAATAGATAATGGATCATCTGTATGTGTGGGTGTGTGTTCCCTCTTCTTTGACTTGGAAAACAATTTGAACAGATCACTTTCTCTTCTCTCTTTTCCGTTCTCTCTTTTTATACACACACACACACACACACACACACACACACATATGTATGTATATAAATGAGAATTTGATTTGAACAGATAAAAAAATGTAAACATATCAGTCTCTCTCTCCTCCCTACATATATTTGTGTGTATATATATCACAATTTAAACAAATAAAAAAAATTAAACAGATACGGGAAAAATAGGCTTGTGAAATTCAATATATATGGGAAATATGCTTGGTGAATTTCAACAGATAGGGAGAAATAAGCTTGAATTTCAACAGATAAGGGAAAAATAATTGAATAGATATGTTCAAAAAAATTGAACAGATAAAAAAGTTTCAACAGAAAGGTTAAAGGGTAAAATTGAAAATAAAATGCTCTCCAAAATAAAAAAATTTACTTCTCACCAAAATATTCTACAAATAGTGTACTTCTCACTAAAAACAAACACTCATGGGATCTAACGCCTACACCCTCTTTAAAATGAACTTTTCACAAATTTTCTCTAAATTATATTGATCTCCCATGAGAATTGAAGATAATACGGCAAGCCTCACATTTCGCCATTGTGACACCAATTGCCCTTTTAATGAGGCTAAAAGGATCAAGGTTGATAGTGACGGCGTGAAGATATAAAGATTAAAAAAAAAATGTATAATATTCATTCCAATATAAAATAGATGATAATATTATTTTTTTATATTCATATAACTAATGAATTATTGATGAAAATAGGTCAAATGTTATGTGAATTAAAATCTTAAGAGAGTCTAATATAATTCAATCAAATTTATGGAGTTTATTATATTTTTTCCAAACCTAATTAATGAGTGGTTAGTGTAATTTATTCTAAATAAAAAATATAGGGTAAATTACATTGACACCCATTGAGATGGTCCAATTACTATCCATCCCCTGATGTTTTGGAAATTACGTTCCCACCCTTTTGGTTAATATTCTCATTTCACAAACCCCATTGTTTATATGAAAGGTAACAACTCCTAGTAGAAAAACAGAAAAAATTACATTTACAAAGAAGTAAAGGAAAAGGGCAGAAAAATAGAAAGTAAAACAAAGTAAAAGAAGAGAGAGTGCATGAGTTCAATGTCTTCATTCCGTCTAAATAATTACAATGACAGGGGATTAGTGTAATTTTCCAAACGTCAAAAGGGTGATATGTATTAAACCCAAATCTTAGGGGTTGTAAGTGTAATTTATCCAAAAATATACATACCTTTTTATTTTTAAAAGAAAAAACAAATAAAAGCGACATGTATATGTTGTACAAATAAAATTGACTCAATAAAATTAATGCTATAAGTTATAAAACAGCTGGAGATCATCATATTATACACTGTAAAATCTTGATGAAGTAAAAAATTAATAAGTAATTCTCATAAAATTATGGGATCATTCCATTACATATTTTATAAATATACACATAAACTATAGAGGTATTATTCTAGTTTTGAAGAACTGGGGGGAACCCCGGTATCTCAATGGTTCTGCCTCGGCTTGTGGCGGCACACCAATGATATAAAACAGCCTACGTCGTAAGTTTTGTAGTAAAAATTATTTAGGTAAGAAATTAATTTACAATTGAAATAGAGATCCCCACACATACATGACCCCTACAATCCTCACTCTCATCTCAACCATTCATAATGTGGGACTCATACATACATGAATGGACCCCAAACACACATCAAGGACCAAGATCAAATTGGAGGTCATAGAACCTCCAAAAAAGAGGGTCCCAAACATTTATTATTAATTTAATAGAATAACTATAAATATATAAATAAATTGTATTTTGTTTTTTAAAACGGATAATTTAAATTTGGGCAAATTACATATTCCTCCCTCAAGGTTTGCCTAAATTACAGATACTCTCTTGAGGTTTCGGAAATTACATCCCGCCCTCTGAGATTTATATTTTCATAACAAATTGCCCCTTGAGGTTTATATTGTCATAACAAATTACCCCATAATTTGTTATGTAAATATAACTTTCAGGGGGAATTTGTAATTTTTCAAACCTTAGAAGGTATCTGTAATTTAGCTAAATCTCGAAGGAGTATATGTAATTTTCCCTTTAAATTTACATTATATTTGTTATTTATTTTATAAAAAAAAAATTGTTCTTATATCTATAATTGTCAAATAAATCTAATTTCTTTTTGCAAGGATTACTTTTATAGTGAAACTTATAAAATATATAATTTGTATAAAATAAATAATTTGAATGATTAGTGTCGATTTAGATTGGTGGCCACAAGAATGTAAAGTGACAAAAGTATGAAAGAGAGTTTATCTCGTAAAATCAAATGAATACAGTGCGGCGATGCAGTCAGGGGACCCACATGTGATACATTGCCTGTTATATAAATGTTGTTCAGTTTCCGATGAAGCTCAACATATAAATAAAGAGAGATGATTTCAGTTATGGATGCTGTGATCTCAAATGACTCGAAATCGAGATCATCAACGCAAGTGATCAGAACGAGGTTTTTGGAAACAATCTTGATAATTTCTTTCTTATTCGCCGCAATTCTCTTAGTCATTCCTTACCAATACAAAAATGGCAACCCTGTTCCCACCGTGATATTCAACGGCATCCCCTCTTCCGGGTTTCATGCATTTGTTGTATCACTCTTGTATGCCTTCACCGGCGCCCTCACAGCTTTGTTAATTCATGACACCGCCGCCGGCTCATTTCTTGCTAGATTTTGTGAGCTTGTTTCAATCCTTTGTATGACATCGGCTGTGTCTTTGTTGGTTTGGTCCCTCTTCACTCTCAGTTTTCCAAAGCCTTGTATGGGATTGGGAAGAATGTAATAGAGGTGATAATTTACTTTTCTTCTTTTTCCTATACCTTTTGACATTTTTTCAATTGACACGAATTTGATCTGAATTTATAATTTTCTGTCAATTAATTTGTTTCAATTAAATCCAACTAATAACATCTGCTAGTATTTTATGAAAACTGTGCACGTGACTGACTCGTATCATGCTTTTAAGATGAAATTATTTCTATTATTAATTTGACTAAATTGATATAAAATTTTAAAATTAATGATCAAAAATCAACTAATTAAAAGTGGAGATCAAAATAATATAAGAAACAAAATATAGGGATTAGCAATTTTTAATTTTTGTTTGTTTGTTTGCTTATTTTTTATTATTATTATTATCTTATTTTTTTTGCAATTATTTTTTTAGCAACTCTTCGCCCAAAACAAAAATCGAAAATTTAGGGTTGGTTTGGCAAGGGCTCAATGGGCTTTTTTGGCTCAATGAGCCATAAAAGACAGAATAGGCTCATGAGCCACAACAGACAAAACATCCCATCCAACCTCATAATCATTACACTCTGCTCTCACAAAAAAATCAAAAAAGCCAAAAAGCCAAAAGCCCTTCCCAAACTAAACTTTTGAGCCCACGGTCATATAGTCAAAAAAGTCAAAAAACTAAAAAGCCAACCCACTTCCCAAACGGAAGCTAATATCAACGGCTTATATTTGCAACCATGACGGCTCGTCCTTCCCTCCCCTTTGCAACTTCTCCCATCTTGTTTATGAGGGTTTTTTTTTATTTTTTAATTTTTCGATTAAAAGTTTGCAATCAATGCCTTGCCAAATTAGAAACGTTTGTCATTTGTTGGTGATATGTTGTCATCATTATACGGAATGTATATACATCCTTGAGGCTAGTTTGTTTGAGTGAGTGGATTATTAATATGGTGAAATTGAATAACTTGAGTGAGGAATTATTAAATTTATGGAATTACTCAAAAATCCTTATTATATAGAAGGTGTCTGTTGTTTTGTAAACTAAGGAACAAAATAATTTTTTCACCTCCAATCTCATTGAATTAGATTTCAATGCTACCTCTCTCATGGGATTACTAATTCCCTCCTTAAAGGAGTTTCATAATCCCATGAAACTCTTAATCTTATAACAAATTTTCGAAACAAACAGGGCCTGAGAGCTGTATGTGGGGCTCTTTGAATAAATAGTTCTTCTTCCTTTTTTTTTTTTTTCTCTTTTTTGTGTGTTATAAAATGCTTCTTTATCATGAAAATCATTGTTAATAAAATTTATTGAACAGAGTATGGAGATCTGGTGATTAACTGTGCAAGTCTCATAATTCAAATCATTTCAATTTCTTCATGTTGTGTTCTTGTAAAGAGATGCAAAAATTCTTTCTGTATTTCATTTTCTTCTTTTTCTTTTACTTTTTCTTTTCATTCTTCTTCTTCTTTTTCTTTAGTTGAGAAATAATAAGTTGAATGAATTGAGGGGTACAAAAAAGAAAGAAAGAAAGAGAGGTTGAGGAAAGGGAGAGATCATTCTTTTACAAGTCTGGGTAGATAAAAGTTGTAACTACAATTATTTTGAGTGTGTTTTACATCTTACAAATCTTAAATATACTTTAAATATTTTAGGTAAATTATATTAAATTTTCTTAAACTCTAACTTATTTGCATTTTGTTCTCTCTTATTTCAAAACTCAACCCTTTAAGGTATTAACTTGTGATATTCAATACTTTCCATTAAGATTTTGTTAGAAATTTAAACGAAATAATATTATAAGTGAAGTACATGACGTCGTTATTAATTTCTTAGGACAATTATATTCTTATCTTGTGATCTCATTTGCACTTTACCTCCCTTATTTTAGTGACAAAGTACAAACGGACTCACCAAATAAGAACATTATTATTGTGAAAATTTAATAAGTATTTCATATGGTTTACACGTGATTTAATTTTGTATAAATCCCTAACATAATTCTAACAGAAGAGATTATTTGTAAGAAGGTAATATTTCAAGATGATTAATTGTTGAGTTTTGAAATTAAGAGAGAAAAGTGCGAATGAATTAGGAGATTTATTGTAATTTATCTAGGGGTGCTCGCGGTTCAGTTTTGAACAAATTGGTTTGCGATTTAGACCTGCCCTCATATGTGTGGTTTGGAAAAAATTGAACTCACAACCGTTCGAACTACGACTGCAGTTTGTGCAAATAGGGTTCGTGGATGTGTGGGCGATTGCAGATAGGGTTCAAATTCAAAATTTTCAAAAATTCAATATTCTATTTCCAAGATAAATAAAGTGTTGAAAATGATAACATTTCTTTTACCCCAGCATAATCAACGTGGGTAGGGTTGGGTGTAGGGTTACCTGAACCGCCCAATCTGTCCAATCCGAACCGATCTGCATACAAATGGGTAATTTCACAAACATAATGTAAGCAAATGTGGTTTGGAATATGACATTATTGTGGGTTGCAAGTTTTACCCGCACTGGCAAGAACCTGCCCGCACTTAGACTTTATTTTTTTTAAAAAAAAAAAAAACCCAAACTGTTGATTTCATTCATCGTATCCTAGATATACTTAACACATTTTCTTACTATATTGAGATGCAATATAGTAAGCAAATGTGAGATCAAGACTGGACCTGTCCAGTTCGGCCCATGAGATCTAATTTCACAAACATAATGTAAGCAAATGTGGTTTGGAATATGACATTATTGTGGGTTGCAAGTTTAACCCGCACTGGCAAGAACCTGCCCGCACTTAGACTTTATTTTAAAAAAAGAAAAAAAAAAAAAAAAAAACCTAAACTGTTGATTTCATTCATCCTATCCTAGATATACTCAACACATTTTCTTACTATATTGAGATGCAATATATACACATTTGTTTATCTTTTCATTACTTTATTCTTTTATAGTTTTTTGGTCGAAGGAATTATGAGATCGAAGATTAAATTATATATTTTTTATTTTATATTATTTTTTTGTGTAGGGTTCATCAAACATATGCATGGAATTGGAATTTTTGAAAGTTGGATGTGATTGATGATAGAGTTTGCAAGTTTGCAAATGTTTTTATTTTATTTAATGAGTTTGAATTGGATGAAATTTGACAGCAATTTATTGTTATTTTATTATTGCATTTTGGATGAATGTAAAAGTTAATGAAGAATTATTTTTAGGTAAATTTAGGATTTTGAATGATTTTATTTTAATTGTATTGTTGGATAGTGAATGATTTTGATGATTTAGTTTAGGATTTTGAAAGATGTGTTTGTGTTAGTTTACGATTTTATTTAAAATTTTGGGATTTTGAATAATTTGATTATGTTAGAAATTGATTTTTTTGTGTTTTTAATTTTATAAGTTTTAATTCATTAATTATTAATGTTGAGCATTTTAGAAAATGGGGGGAAAAGGGCGAAAATAAATATTTACAAAACGGAAAAAAAAAATTTAAAGAAAAAAGTCTAGTCTGCAAACCGCCAGCACATCCGCGAACCCTATCCGCACAAACTATAATCCGCACTATGGGCAATTGCGGATTCAATTTTTTCTAAAGGGTCCAGCTTATCTCAATTTGAGATCAAGACTGGACCCGTCCAGTTCGGCCCATGGGGTTCATTTTTTGGGTTTTGTTAATCCGAACCGTTCAGTGTGTAGAAATCATCGAGTACTACATGCCTATAGAAAATTACGTTGATCGGATATCAATAATCAGTTTTGTATAAAAAAAATGGACGGTGAAAAAATTAACGGTTGATAAAAAACTGTTTTGTTCACATAGCTATCGATATCCGATCAACGTGATTTTTTACAGGCATATAGTACTCGACGAGTTTTACACATTGAGCGGTTCGAATTATCAAAACGGGACCCGTGATGGACTTCCACGAGCCCAACAGCACGGTCCAGTCTGATCTTAGACTGGACCAAAGCCACTGCCTTTTCTAAACTACACATATGTGGGCGAGTCCAAATCACAAATCAAACCGTCTAAAATCGAATCGTGAGCACGCCTAAGCGTGAGTGGCTCCTAAAGAAGATTCCTTGCTTGGGAATATGGTTTGTGACCCGGTAAAGTAAGTTGCAAAGTTGAAGGGAGAATCAGTATAAAATAATTACAACATATACAGTGAGGCGGCGCAGTCAGGGGACCCACATTGCCTGTTATATAAATGTTGTTCAGTTTCCGATTGAAGCTCAATATACAAATAAAGTGAGATGATTTCAGTTTATGGATGCTGTGATCTCAAATGACTCGAAATCGGGATCATCAACACAAGTGATCAGAACGAGGTTTTTGAAAATAATCTTGATAACTTGTTTCTTATTCGCCAAAATTCTCTTAGTCATTCCTTACCAATACAAAAATGGCAACCCTGTTCCCACCGTGATATTCAACGGCATCCCCTCTTCTGGGTTTCATGCATTTGTTGTATCACTCTTGTATGCCTTCACCGGCGCCCTCACAGCTTTGTTAATTCATGACACCGCCGCCGGCTCATTTCTTGCTAGATTTTGTGAGCTTGTTTCAATCCTTTGTATGACATCGGCTGTGTCTTTGTTGGTTTGGTCCCTCTTCACTCTCAGTTTTAAAAAGCCATGTATGGGATTGGGAAGAATGTAATAGAGTTGATAATTTACTTTTCTTATTTTTCCTATACCTTTTGACATTTTTTCAATTGACTCGAATTTGCTCTGAATTTATAATTTTGTGTCAATTAATTTGTTTCAATTAAATCCAACTAATAACATCTGTTAGTGTTTTATGAAAACTGTGTACGTGACTAACTCGTATCGTGTTTTTAAGATAAAATTATTTCTATTATTAATTTGACTAAATTGATGCAAAATTTTAAATTTAATGATCAAAATTCAACTAATTAAAATTGGAGATCAAAATAATATAGGAAACAAAATATAGGGATTAGCAATTTTTAATTTTTGTTTGTTTGTTTGCTTATTTATTATTATTATAATTTTTTTTTTTTTTGCAATTATTTTTTTAGCAACTCTTCGCCCAAAACAGAAATCTAAGGGTTTATATTTGCAACCATTGCGGCTCGTCCTTCCCTTCCCTTTGCAACTTCTACTTCTACCATCTTGTTTATGAGGTTTGTTTGTTTGTTTGTTTGTTTTTTTTTTTTTTTAATTTTTCAATTAAAAGTTTGCAATCAATGCCTTGCCAAATTAGAAACGTTGTCATTTGTTGGTGATATGTTGTCATCATTATACGGAATGCATATACATCCTTGAGGCTAGTTTGTTTGAGTGAGTGGATTATTAATATGGTGAAATTGAATAGCTTGAGTGAGGAATTATTAAATTTATGGAATTACTTAAAAATCCTTATTATATAGAAGGTGCCTGTTGTTTTGTAAACTGAGGAACAAAATAATTTTTTCACCTCCAATCTCATTGAATTATATTTCAATACCACCTCTCCCATGGGATTACTAATTCCCTCTTTAAAGGAGTTTCATGATCCCATGAAACTCTTAATCTTATAACAAATTTTCAAAACAAACATGGCCAGAGAGCTGTATGTGGAGCTCCTTGAATAAATAATTCTTCTTCCTTTTTTTTTTTTCTTTCTTTTTTGTGTGTGTTATAAAATGCTTCTTTATCATGAAAATCATCTGTTAATAAAATTTATTGAACAGAGTACGGAGATCTGGTGATTAACTGTGCAAGTCCCATAATTCAAATCATTTCAATTTCTTCATGTTGTGTTATTGTAAAGAGATGCAAAAATTCTTTCTGTATTTCATTTTCTTCTTTCTCTTTTACTTTTTCTTTTCATTCTTCTTCATTTTCTTAAACTATAACTTATTTGCATTTTGTTCTCTCTTGTTTCAAAACTGAACGGTTTAAGATATTAACTTGTTATACTCAATACTTTCCATTAAGATTTTGTTAGAAATTTAAACGAAATCATATTATAAGTGAAGTACATGACATAGTTATTAAGTTCTTAGGACAATTATACTCTTATCTGGTGATCTCATTTGCACTTTACCTCCCTTATTTTAGTGGCAAAGTACAAACGGACTCACCAGATAAAAACATTATTGTTGTGAAAATTTAATAAGTATTTCATATGGTTTACACATGACTTAATTTTATATAAATCCCTAACATAATTCTAACAGAAGAGATTATTTGCAAGAAGGTAATATTTCAAGATGATTAATTGTTGAGTTTTGAAATTAAGAGAGAAAAGTGAGAATGAATTAGGAGATTTATTGTAATTTATCTAGGGGCGCTCACGATTCAGTTTTGAACAGATTGGTTTGCGGTTTCACTTCAAGAAAAAGCAGAATTGGTGACTAAAAAATCCCATTTCATCGCTGAAAGTAGCATTTTCGGCGACTAAAATGGAATTAGTAGCCAAAAGTAAAGACTTTTGGCGACTAAAACAATTTAGTAGCCAAATGTATACGTATTGGCGACTAAAAATCAGTTTGGTCGCCGATTACATGGGTTTTAGCGACTAAAAAAATTTTAGTAGCCAAAAGTATAGGTTTTGGTGACTAAAAAATAGTTTGGTCGCCGATTATATGTGTTTTACCGACAAAAATAAATTTTGTAGCGAAAAGTGAAGCTTTTTGGCTACTAAAAAAAATTTAGTAGCTAAAAGTCTACAATTGGCGACTAAAATTCAGTTTAGTCGCCAAAAGTGGAGGTTTTTGGCAACTAAAAATAAGTTTAGTCGCCAAAAGTGGTTATTTTTAGGCGGGAATTAATTTTTTTAGCGACTAAAAAATAATTAGTAGCCAAAAGTATAGAATTGGCAACTAAAAAATAGATTTAGTCGCCAAAAGTGGTCTTCTTTTTTTTTAGTAAATAATTTATTTTTTACATAAATTATATTGAATAAAAATAATTATGTTTATCTATATAGTTTTATATTAATACGGGTCAATATACTATATAAATAATATATGTTGCATATATAATCATGTGGTGATGTAGAGGCATAGTGGAGATAGTGTGTCGCTTAAGGTTTAGAATGTGGGAGGTTGGTGGTTCGAATCTCAGCAGAAGAAAAGTTAGTATTTTCTTTTTTCACGGAACGACTTTTGGCGACTAAAATTATTGGTCGCCAAAAGTGCTGCTTTTGGTGACTAAAAGGTTTGGTCAGCGATTCCTAGACTATTGGCGACTAAAAGATTAGTCGGTAAATGTATAATTTTAAAAAGTGTAATTGATTATTGGCGACCAAAATTTTGGTCGCTAAAGACTTGTTTTTTGCCGACTAAAACTTTTTTAGTCGCTAATACCTTCCCTGATCGTGTTTTCGCGACAAAACCGGCGACTAAAAAATTTAGTCGGGGAAACTAAAAAGTCGACTTTTGGCGACTAAAAATGGACTAAAAATTTAGTCGCCAAAGGTGCTTTTTCTTGTAGTGTTTAGACCTACCTTCATATGTGCGGTTTAGGAAAAATTGAACCCACAATCGTCCGAACTGCGGGTTGCGATTTGTGCGAATAGAGTTCGTAGATGTGTAAGCGATTGCAGATAGGGTTCAAATTCAAAAATTCCAAAAATTCAATATTTTATTTCCAAGATAAATAAACTGTTGAAAATGATAAAATTTCTTTTACCCCAGCATGATCAACGTGGGTAAGGCTGGGTATAGGGTTACCCGAACCGTCCAACCTGAATCGATCTGCATACAAATGGGCAATTTCACAGACATAATGCTAGCGAATGTGGTTTGGAATATGACATTATTGTGGGTTGCAAGTTTTACCCGCACCGACAAGAACCTGCCCGCACTTAGACTTTTTTTTTTTTGAAAAGGAAAAAAAAAACTAAACTTTTGATTTCATTCATCTTATCCTAGATATACTCAACACATTTTCTTACTATATTGAGATGCAATAGATACACATTTGTTCATCTTTTCATTACTTTATTCTTTTATAGTTTTTTGGTCAAAGGAATTATGAGATCGAAGATTAAATTATATATTTTTTAGTTTTTTTTTTTTTTTTTTTTTTTTTTTTTTTGTGTGTGTGTGTGCGTGTGTGTGTGTGTAGGGTTCATCAAACATATGCATGGAATTGGAATTTTTTAAAGTTGGATGTAATTGATGATGAAGTTTGCGAGTTTGCAAATGTTTTTATTTTATTTAATGAGTTTGAATTGAATGAAATTTGACAACAATTTATTGTTATTTTATTATTGCATTTTGGATGAATGTAAAAGCTAATGAAGAATTATTTTTAAGTAAGTTTAGGATTTTGAATGATTTTATTTTAATTGTATTGTTGGGTAGTGAATGATTTTGATGATTTAGTTTAGGATTTTGAAAGATGTGCTTGTGTTAGTTTATGATTTTATTTAAAAGCTTAGGATTTTGAATAATTTGATTATGTTAGAAATTGATTTTATTGTGTTTTTAATTTTATAAGTTTTAATTCATTAATTATTAATGTTGAGCATTTTAGAAAATGGGGGGAAAAGGGCCAAAATAAATATTTACAAAACGGGAAAAAAAAGGCGGAAAGATAAATTTTTAAAGAAAAAAGTCTAGTCTGCAAACCGGTCACACATCCGCGAACCTTATCTGCACAAACCGTAATCCACACTACAGACAGTTGCGGATTTAATTTTTTCTAAACTACACATATGTGGGCGAGTCCAAATCACAAATCAAATCGTCTAAAATCGAATCGTGAGCACGCCTAAGCGTGAGTGGCTCCTAAAGAAGATTCCTTGCTTGGGAATATGGTTTGTGACCCGGTAAAGTAAGTTGCAAAGTTGAAGGGAGAATCAGTATAAAATAATTACAACATATACAGTGAGGCGGCGCAGTCAGGGGACCCACATTGCCTGTTATATAAATGTTGTTCAGTTTCCGATTGAAGCTCAATATACAAATAAAGTGAGATGATTTCAGTTTATGGATGCTGTGATCTCAAATGACTCGAAATCGGGATCATCAACACAAGTGATCAGAACGAGGTTTTTGAAAATAATCTTGATAACTTGTTTCTTATTCGCCAAAATTCTCTTAGTCATTCCTTACCAATACAAAAATGGCAACCCTGTTCCCACCGTGATATTCAACGGCATCCCCTCTTCCGGTTTTCATGCATTTGTTGTATCGCTCGTGTATGCCTTCACCGGCGCCCTCACCGCTTTGTTAATTCATGACACCGCCGCCGCCTCATTTCTTGCCAGATTTTGTGAGCTTGTTTCAATCCTTTGTATGACATCGGCTCTGTCTTTGTTGGTTTGGTCCCTCTTCACTCTCAGTTTTCCAAAGCCATGTATGGGATTGGGAAGAATTTAAGAGGTGAGAGTTTACTTTCTTCTTTTTGCTATACTTTTGACATTTTTTCAATCAACTTGAATTTGATCTGAATTTATTTTGTGTCAATTAATTTATTTCAATTAAGTCCAACTGATAACATCAGTTAGTATTTTTATGAAAAATGCGTTCATGACTGACAGGTGTTGTGTTTTTAAGGTAAAATTATTTTTATTATCAATTGGACTAAATTGATATAAGATTTAAAAATTAATGATCAAAATCAACTAATTAAAATTGCGGAGACCAAAATAATATAAGAAACAAAATATAAGGATTATCAATTTTTTTATTTTTGTTTGTTTGTTTGTTTATTTATTTATTTTTTTGCAATTATTTTTTTAGGAACTCCTCGCCCAAAACAGAAGTCAAAAATATAGTTACATATCAATTAATACAATACGTAAGGGTTTATATTTGCAACCATTGCGGCTCGTCCTTCCCTTCCCTTTGCAACTTCTACTTCTACCATCTTGTTTATGAGGTTTGCTCTTTTTTTCTTTTTTTTTTTCTTTTTTTTTTTCAAATTTTTTAGATTAAGAATTTGCAATCAATGCCTTGCCAAATTAGAAACGTTTGTCATTTGTTGGTGACATGTTGTCATCATTACACGTAATGTATATGTACATCCTTGTGGCTAGTTTGTTTGAGTGAGTGATTATTAGTGTGGTAGTATTAAGTTAATTGATATTAAATTTATGGAATTGCTTAAAAAATTTTATTATATAGAAGGTGTCTGTTGTTTTGTAAATTGGGGAACAAAATAGTTTTTTCACCTCCAATCCTATTGGATTATGTTGATACAGTTCGTTCCAGTGAATGGATCGGACAGGTCCAAGCTTCTCAGGCCCACGTCCAAATGGTCAAACCCACCGGATAACCTGCAAACAAGTTCAACAGGGAACGGGATAGTCCCCCAGTGAACCCTCCGATGAACAAGTTAGGAAGAAGGGTAGAGTATATAGGGAGAGATTAGGGATAAAAAGTTTAACCTTCTTCTTGCCTTCAACGTTTGCTTATATCCTTTGGTAATCATTTCGCTGTCTCTTCCGACCTGTCCTCCTCGCCGAAAGTCTATGTTGTAGCTTACCTCGTTCAGGGTAAGGGGACCCTGTTCCGACGGGGAGGTATTGTCGTAATAAATGTTGTGACGCGCTGCATTAATGGTGATGTGCAGTGGCAATAACTTTGTAGATCTTTGTTTGCTGTAAGTGTGTAAGATAAAATAAATAAATAAGTATATAAATAAGTTAACTCTTTTCTCTAATAGCTTAAGTTGCAGAGGGTATTATCAATGCACGAATATCGTGTATTTAGTTCCTAATATTTATTAGCCAAATATGCATGAGCATATGGGATAAGCATAAGTTAGAATGCCCTCTTTAATAACTTAAGTTTTTAGATGAATTGACTGTTAACAATTTACATATATAATCTATTTTGTGGCTACTTTTGTATCAGTTAATATTGTAATTTATTTGTTAATTTTCATGGTGATGAAGTTTTTATTAGTAGAATTCTCTCTATCTCTCTTTGTTAATCTCTCATACAAAAATAGACATATTGATGAAAATGTATTTCTTATCATTTCATTATTAAATCTGGAAAGTACATACAATCTGTATTTATAGAAGGTAAACAATTGTTGATTTAAGTAGTTAACTAACTCCTAACAGTGTAACTAACTCCTAACAAATTAGCTAACCAATTCCTAACTGATTACATGATATTACAGATAAAGCTCTGTTCTGGACCATATCAGAATCTGTTGCTGAAGTTGAAGCAGTTGAAGCCGTGGCTGCTGCTTCTGCAGAAACTGTTGCTGAAGTTGAAGCCGTGGCTGCTTCTGTATAATAATTCTTATCACCCTCGGGCAAGCTGATGGGAGAGGGAGAGACCAGAAGCTTGGCTTGAAGATAGTGAAATCGTGACACTGAGAGAGGCTTTGTGAATATGTCAGCAATCTGATCAAGAGAAGGAATGTATTTGAGAAATAGCTGTTTGGTAGCAATCTTTTCTCGAATGAAGTGACAATCCACTTCAATGTGTTTTGATCGAGTGTGAAACACGGGATTGGAAGCCAAGGCAATAGCAGACAGGTTGTCACACCAAAGGAGAGGAGGAATAGGAGAGTGAAGCTGAGGTTCACGAAGTAACATGGTTAACCAAGTAAGCTCAGCTGTGGTGTGAGCGAGAGAGCGATATTCAGCTTCGGTTGAGGATCGTGAGACGGTTGGCTGCTTTTTAGCAGACCAAGAAATAAGGTTGGACCCAAGATACACACAGTAGCCTGAAGAACTACGACGATCAAGAGCATCACCAGCCCAGTTCGAGTCAGAGAAGGCCTGAAGTTAAAAGGAACTAGGACTGAAAGTGAGTCCATGAGCTAAATTCCCTTTGACAAATCGTAACAGTCGTTTGACAGCAGCAAAATGAGCATTAGTGGGAGCATGCATGCGTTGACAAGCTTGGTTAACAGAGAAAGATAAATCCGGTCGGGTGATCGTAAGGTACTGTAGGGCACCAACAACACTGCGATAAAGTTCTGGTTGATTAAATGGAAGAGCAGAATCTGAACCAAGAGAAGGTTTAACGGACATAGGGGAATTGCAGGGCTTGCAAACGGTCATACCAGCTTTAATGAGGATATCAGAAGCATATTTGTGTTGAGATAAGAAATAGGAATCACCACAAGTTTGTATAGATATACCCAAGAAATAGGAAATATCCCCGAGCTCCTTCATGGCAAAGGCAGTATGCATTTGAGCAAGAAGTGATTGAATATGAGAAGAGCTATTTCCAGTAACCAAAATGTCATCAACATATACAAGAAGAAGAGTAACAGTGGAAGAAGTCCTTTGAATGAATAAGGAATTGTCACACTGACTATTAAGAAAACCTTGCGATAGTAAAAATTGGGAGAAGGTAGAATACCAGGCGCGAGGAGCCTGCTTTAAACCATAGAGAGCCTTCTTTAAAAGACAAACATGAGTGGGATGAGATGAACTAGTGAAGCCTGGAGGCTGTGTCATGTAAACTTCCTCTTCTAACGTACCATGGAGAAAGGCATTACTAATGTCAAGTTGTTTCAGAGGCCATTGATAATGCAGAGCCACACACAATAAAATGTGAATAGTAGGTTGTTTGGCAACGGGGCTAAAAGTTTCAGTATAATCAATCCCCTCTTGTTGGAGAAACCCTTTTGCAACCAAACGAGCTTTATAACGAGCAATAGAACCATCAGAATTGCGCTTAATACGGAATACCCATTTGCAGTCGATAGCAGATTTAGAAGGAGGCAAAGCAACCAAAGGCCAAGTACCTTGAGCAAGAAGAGCCTTGTATTCATCTAACATGGCAGTGTGCCAAACAGGAGAGGTGAGAGCTTGCTGATAAGTAGATGGCTCAATGTCAGAAAAGGAGGAAGAAGAAGCTAAGAAGACTTGAGAATGTGCTTTAGAGCGAGTAATCATAGAATGAGAATTAGTATAAGGAGGAGGTAGAGGTAAATCAATAAAAATAGAAGAAATAGGAGTAGAAGTGGGAGTAAAAGAAGAGAGAGGAGCTGATGGCAGAGAAGAAGAGATATACTGAGGAGGTAGTGCAGACTGGACAGATTGGGGGAAGACAGAGGACTGCTGAGGGGCAGACTGGACAGAGTTAGGACAGTGAGTGGACTGCACGGGAACTGTGGCTGGTAGTGCAGATTTGGACTGCACGGGAACTGTGGTTGGTAGGGCAGATTTGGACTGCACGGGAACTGTGGCTGGTAGTGCAAATTGGATAGATTTAGGATATGCAGTGGACTGCACGGGATCTGGAGCTGCTGAAGAAGGGAAAGATGAAGAAGGAGAAGGAGACCAGAAAAAGGATTGAAGCATAGACAAGGTCTGAGAAAGAGGAGGAGAAGTACTAGCAAAAGGAAAAATATTTTCATGGAAAATGACATGACGAGACAGATAAACCTTACCAGAGGAAGGATCAAGACACCGATATCCTTTGTAAGAAGGATGATAACCAAGAAAAACACACAAAGTGGATTTAGGTTGAAGTTTATGAGAAGTGTGTGACTTAAGCCAAGGAAAACATTGACATCCAAACACACGCATAAAGGAGTAATCAGGTGCTTTGTGAAACAATAATTCATAAGGAGAAGAATGAGGAGCCTTAGATTTAGGCATGCGATTAATTAGATAAGTGGCTGCAGAAATAGCATCAAACCAATATTTAATAGGTATAGAAGAATGGTGAAGCAGTGCAATGGCAGTCTCAGTGATGTGTCTATGTTTTCTCTCAGAGACTCCATTCTGAGGAGGTGTATAGGGACAAGAAATTTGATGAAGAATACCATGAGAATTAAAAAATTTAGTCATAGAGGCATTAACAAACTCAGTACCCCCATCTGTACGAAAAATTTTCAAGTGAGTGGAAAATTGAGTACCAACATATGCTGTGAATTCTACAAATTTATCAAATACTTCACTTTTGTAACACAACGGATAAAGCCAAGTAAATTTGCTATATTCATCAACAAAGAGTACATAGTATTTATAACCGGAAAGAGAAAGGGAAAAAGGTCCCCATACATCACTGTGAATGAGAGAAAATGGTTTTTGAACAGTAGAGTTAGACAATTTGAAAGGTAATCTATGACTCTTTGCTACACAACAATGAACACAGGTAAACTCATCAGTCTTGGTTTTATTACAAGTGGAAGAAAGAAGGTGTTGAAGCTTAGTAAACTTGAGAGATGATGGATGCCCCAATCTCTTGTGCCAAACAGTGGCAGACACTTTATTAGTAGTTGAACTGCAGAATGCATTAGGAGACTGAAATGAAGAAGGTGGAATAGCAGCAGAAAAAGGCTTATGCTTGGGTGTATGAAAGTGATATAAACCATGTGAGTTAAGGCCCTTGTGTAGGATGTCCTTGGTGTGTTTGTCCTGAACAATGAAGGAAGAATCATCAAAAGTGATTGTACAATTATTATCTTTAGTAAGTTTGTGCATAGACACAAGATTGGAAGCAATAGGAGTGTGCAAGACTTTGTTGAGTTTAAAAATATGATGTGGAGTAGGTAACAGACCCTTACCAGTATTAAGAATAGGGATAGAATTACCATTACCAACAGTGATGTGATCAGGGCCTTGGTATGGTTGATGAAGACTCAACTGAGACAAATCATGAGTCATATGATCAGATGCAGCAGAATCAAGATACCAAGGAGAGGAATCATACTGAGGTTGTGGAGAGGAAGCAGAGGCCACAAAAGCTCTGGTGTTTGAAAAACCAGAGGATGATTGTGCTGAAGATGGCCTTGACAGATTTGGAAATTGCTGTGACTGAAGTTGCTGTGACGGATTTGGAGCAGAATAATTTTCATTCAATCGATGCCAACACTCTAGAGCTGAGTGATTAGGTTTTCTACATATCTGACAAATTAAATTGTGATGGTGACTGCTGGATGAGTGTCGACCTCTGTCTCGAGATAAAAAATGTCCTCGAGAGCCATGTCGAGAACCACCTCTGTGACCTTTGACATAAGATCGACTTTGAGAAGAAAAATTGTGAGAAGAACCACGAGAAGCAGTATATGCGACTGAAGGTTCATGATTATTAATGTTCTTGATTGTGGAATGCATGGGAATAGATTCTGAGCATAGAAGAGATGAAAGTTCTTCCATAGAGATGGCTTCTGATCTAGCTCGTATTGTGGTTTTAAAAGCATCAAATGATGCAGGTAAACCATTCAGTGTAATAAGAACAAGATCTTCTGCATCTACAGGAGAAGAGACAAGAGCGAGGTGTAATAAGAAACAAAGAGTGATGTTTTGCTATGCAATTCAAGTTCATACATTTTTTTTGAGAAAAATTTTACCAATCGAGAAGAATATTTGGAACACATTCACAAGTTTGAAGAATTTTTTTTGTTTAATTCCATTTATTTTTCCCATATATTTTTCTTCAATTATTTTAATTTATGTGTTTTATTTTGATGTAATGTATAAGGAGGACACTCAATTTAAATCCAAATATAATTAAAATTAATTATGTAACTTTACAACATTTTTGCTTACATTTTTAATTTATGGGATTTTTTTTGTTTTAAAGGTATCTGGTATTAAGATTTTATAGGATAAAAGACATGCAATATTTGCATAGTGGTTCAGGTACCTCAATATTTTTCCAGAGAAATTTCGATCTAGAGAAATTTTAAAACACAGAGAAATTTATCTAAAATTTGCCTATGTTTTGAAATTTCTCTCGTTTGCTCAATTTTTCTAAAAGTATTTGTACCAAACTTTAAAACTGATGGGCTGTTGTCATCATGAGTCAAACAAGTTTAATTAAAAAAAATAAGATGCAGCAGCTGTAATGTAAAAAACCAATACCTCTTTGTTTTCCTTGTTTTGACTTCTCCAAATGATGAAATTTGAAGAATCCAGTTTTACAGTTATGAAAGAACTAAGATTTGAAATGAGAAGATTCAGATTTGAAGGAAGAGCATTTGAGGTAGGAGTTGCCATTGAAGAAGATTGAACAATTCTGAAGAATGATTGAGAAAAAATTTGAAGACTTTTGAAAGAACTAAGAAAATGAGATCAAGGACCCAAGAATACTCGTGAGAGCTTTACTTGCTCTGATACCATGATGAAAATGTATTTCTTATCATTTTATTATTCAATCTGGAAAGTACATACAATCTGTATTTATAGAAGGTAAACAATTGCTGATCTAAGCAGTTAACTAACTCCTAACAGTGTAACTAACTCCTAACAAATTAGCTAACCAATTCCTAACTGATTACATGATATTACAGATAAAGCTCTGTTCTGGATCATATCAGAATCTGTTGCTGAAGTTGAAGTAGTTGAAGCCGTGGCTGCTGCTTCTGCAGAAACTGTTGCTGAAGTTGAAGTTTGGTCGCCAATAGTATAATTTGTTTTTTCATACCAAAAAAATATTTTTAGAGCAAAATTTGTTTTACCTCCTTGTGATTTTTGTCCAAAGCACTTTACCCCTTGACATTTAAATATTTGCAAAGAAACATCATATGGTATTGGACCAAAATACAATACTAACTTCGTTAACAGAAGGGTATTGCTACATCCCCTAAAAATACCCCTCTAATCCCTTTAATTTCCATATCAAGTAAAAAAAAAAAAAAAAAAAAAAGCAAAAACTTGCCAAAAATAGAAATTAGGGGGATTAGGGGGGAAAATTTTAGGGGGATGTAGCAAGACCCAAATTTTATATATGAATAGAATTTATCTTATTGAATAGAGTGAAAAATCAAGGCATTTGGTCTAGTGATTGTGTAACACTTTCTGTGGTATGCGGTCTCAGGTTAAGAGGATCTTAGTCTAATTAATCCTTATATTTTTAGAGTCATCTTTTGAACTGTTTTCTTCAATAATGTTTTCTACTCTTCCTCTTTATTAATTAGATATTATATTGGACAATTTATTTATAAATTTCATATTCAGGAATGATTATCCATTTAGTTCTAAGAGTGTTTTTTATGGACCAACTAGTACCATTGATTTTGGAAAAAGAGATTTAATGTATTATTTGAAAATTAGATTTATGGTTATACCCTTATTTTTATTAATTTTTTCTTCTTCCATTTTATGCTAGAAAGGTAAGATACACAATCTATGCGAATCAAATTTGGGATTACTTTTTATATAAGATTTTTTTTTTTGTTTTGAATGACTTAAAATATGATATTTTTTAAACATTTCAAAAGTATTACAAATGATTTGACATATGGGATTCTTTAAACATTTAAAAAAAAAAATACAAAAACTCATTTGCAAGTTTTGGGCAAACATATAATTTAAACTGTAACACTCCAATGTAATACTCTAATATAAGACTTCAAAAAAAACTCCTTAATATACTTTTTCCAAACATAACACTCAAGTGAAGCACTCCAAAAAAATAATAATAATAATCTTTAGTGTAACACTTAAATGTAAGATTTCAAAAAAAAAAACTCCTTAGTTTACTTTTTGCAAACGTAATATACAAATGTAAGATTTTAAAAAACTCCTTAGTTTATATTTTCTGAACGTAACACTTAAATATAACACTAAAAAAAAAAATAAAAAATTCTTAGTATATTTGTTCTAAACACAACGTTCAAATGTAAAATTTCAAAAATACTCGTTAGTATACTTTTCCAAACGTAACACTCCAAAAAAAAAAAAAAAAAAAAACTTTTTAGTGTAACATTCCAGTATAAGATTTTAAAAAAAACTCCTTAGTATACTTTTTGCAAATGTACAAAAAAAAAAAAAAAAAAAAAAAGACCCTACATAGTATAACACTCCAACATAACACTAAAAAAAACTCTTTAGTGTATTTTTTTCTAAACGTAACACTCTAAAAAAAGGATGTGAGATTTTTCAAACCATTCGAAAATGAGTACACAAATTTTGTAGTAAGTTTCAAACTGTGAGTACACTAAAAAGTTACGTTTTTTAGTGAAAAAGTACACTAAAAAGTTTTTTAGTATTTTTGTCACGCCCCACTTTTTTTTATTACTCGGAAACTGTTACCAAAGCCCTTATTATAGATTCAAATTCAGAGATAGCATACAGAACCTCATTGTAATTACAAGGAATACATGAGTAAGAATCCTCTCGTTCAAATATAGAATGAATGCAATATGAGATTATATTAAAATAAATTGCCCGGAGGCTTACATCATTAAGTCAAGTGGAAGGGTTTAACCCTTTTACATCAATGGAATTCCGCCTACACATAAAAGGCCCCGTGGCCACAAATAAGGAAGATCCATGACCTTGTAGCACATCTTGCTATTCACTTGAAAAAAATTAACAACGTGAGATGAACATAAAGTCCAGTAGGGATCTCAACATGATCCTCAACAATAACAACTTAGAGATAGCTATGATCATGGAATGCTAATCTCATACCATATAAATAATGTGACATTTTATAACCAAAGTATGCTTACAATAATACTTTTGGCAAAAACATTCATTTTATTCAACAACACCAAGGTTCACTTTTACCACTCATTTCCATTTTAGCAATTATTACACATTAACCATATTTTCCATTTGTAACGACACGCCACATGATACCCGCTCTATTTTTGAAAACACGTTCACCAAATCCGATTTCTTCACATTATTTATAATCTGATACAAAACCCAAATCCGTCTCCACACATTCATTGTGTTCTCAATTTTTAGTCCAAATTTATGGAGGCATTATCAATAACTAATTATTGGTAGGAAAACTCCCTCAACCACTTTCTAATACATCCAACATATACAAACACATCTACTCAATACATAAGACAATTTAACCTCACCAAATCATGAATATCATACATGTAACACGTATAATCAAATAAGACAACAATGATAAACAATCTCCGCTTCACTTGCCAGAAGCACAGTAAGCCAATGAGACATCTCTCCACAAAACATGCCAATTTACTAGGCGCTAGCTGGAAGAGACTGGTACCTCTGATTCTTAGCGCATCACACACAACCAACTTACCAGGCGCTAGCTAGAAGGGAATGGTACCTCTGATTCTCAACGCAGCCAATTCTCGAGGCGCTAGCTAGAAGGGAATGGTATCTCTAATTATCAGCGCAATCCACATACTTTCCAACCATCATTTCAAACCACATTCATAAATAACACATGAGTACTACAGACACATAATCAATTCAACATTCATAATGTCATCCTCTACCGATGACCAAGGACAAAACCTCTACTATATGTAATAAACACATAATACCATCAACCACTTCTCATGAGACTTTTATTTCAATTGCACATTAATAAAATAAAACTTAGTTGTGATTCAATCCAAGTTAATCTCCGAAACTCACACATTGTTACTATTTTATTCTTCCATTTCAAAATTCAATTGTCTTATCCTCCCACATTAATATTCTCTCTCCTTTTGCCTCAACCCATTTATTTCATTTCACAAGAAAAGTATGACCAACTCACTTTCCTCCACTTTAAATAAGGAATTTCCAATCACGGCTAGCAAAGTTATAATTTACACAATTTCTATTTAACGATAGTGTACCCAATGATATTCTAATCTCATGGTTAATTTCATTCTCTTCAATATATACGTTATCAATTCATCACTAACAATTTTGAACAACACAACACTAAGTCAACGTTACGAATTTATGAGGCTCAATTAATCTCTAATAACTCAACAATTCATCATGTTTAAATATAATCAATCCAACACAAGTTAATGTTCAACTCATAAAACCCAATTTATTCTTAATTCAATTTCCAAATCATTAATCACATTTCCTAATTTCATAACACAATCCATTCACAATTTCAACCCCTTTTTATCTATTAGGCATTTCTACAAAAATTAGGCTTTGATTCTCTAATCATGAATATATTGAATCACATCCCAAATTTAACCCAACATCAACCTATCTCATGAGATTTCAATCTCTACACCCATATCATATACCCTCTACCATGAATTTTGAAAATAATCCATAACAACATGGTTTTATGCAATACAAACTTACCACATATCTATCTATAGAGGAAACATTGAAGAAAATCAAGGAAATCCCTACCTCAAGATAGAAGAGAAGAAAAAGCTTGAAAATCAACTTCGCCGGAATACGATCTCCACCGGTCAAGACGAAGCGCCCGACACGCTCATCATTTTGGTATAAGAGACTAGCACCAAAATCCCAATGGATTTGTGGGATCAAAAAGAAACATTAAACTTTGGAGGGTTTTGATAGAGAGAGATGAGAGAAAAGAGAGAAAATATTGTAGAAAGAGAGATATACCAGAAATGAGGGAAAAAGAGGCAAAAATGCAATACATAGCTGAAGAGCACGAAAAACGAGACTGAAACACGCTTCGCCACACGTGCGACACACCTCCTTGCACGTGTGTAGTGGCCTCTCCCGCACGTGCGGCTTTGACCCCTGCACGTGCGGCTCCTCTGCACCTTCATTCGCGCACCTGCTTTTATTTCAGTGTGCACGCAGCACACTTCCCTGTTTCCCGCACGTGCGGCCTGACCTCCAGCACATGCAGCCCAGGGCCCCCGTACCTATGGCCCTGGCCCTCTATCCCGGAAAGACTTCGGCTACCTCCCCGGCCCTCTGATGCCGACCCCACACCCTCCGGAATGAGTAAAAACTCTGGATTGGTATAACTACTTCAGAAAGTACTTTAAGAAAGAATTTCCAACAACGTACCCGACACTACTCAAGGGAAACGGGACGGCTTTCGAACCGGTCGTCATAGGTTTTCTGTGTAACATTGGAGTGTTATGTTTAACATTACATTGATTGGAGTGTTACGTTTGAGAAAAGTACACCAAGGATTTTTTTTTTAATTTGTTTTATTTATTTTTTATTTTTTTTGTATTACATTGGAGTGTTACGTTTGGGATTGCACTGATTGGAGTGTTACGTTTGGAAAATGTATACTAAAGAATTTTTTTTTGTGCAACAATGCTTGATAATTTGAATTTTCATGACCCGAATGGCTCAAATGTCTCAAATCGATGTCGTTTTGTGGGTAAAACAACATCGTTTTGATATATTCGAGCCATTCGGACTACACAAATTCGAGCTACGAAGCATTTTTGTTTTTTGTGTTACATTAGAGTGTGTTACATTAGAGTGTTACGTTTGGAAAAAAAATTGGAGTGCTATGTTGTTACGTTTGGAAAAATATACTAAGGAGTTTTTTAGTGTGTTACATTAGAGTCTTACTTTATTAGAGTATTACATTTCAGTGTTATATTCTTATTCATAATGTGGGATTTGTTCCTGTATGGGTTCTCACTTTTATATCTAAAAAATTAAACCCAAACGTATAAGTAACTACCTTTTGTATAATTTCTACTTTAATGGGACTTTTGGGTTCATAAGAAAAAAAATGAGGACTAAACAATTTATGAGATTGTATTTTGAGATTTATAGGTGTTTCACCCTATTATATTTGAGTCTTTATTTAAAAAAGAAAAAAAAACATAATTTTTATTTTTGAGAAGAGTTGCAAGGAAATATGTTTTGTTTAGGAAAGATTTCATATTTTATGTTTAGGCAAGGTTTTATCCTCCCAAAATATAAAGAAAATAAAGTACACTCTTTATAATGAGATGGGCATTATTGTATTTTTCTTGATGTGGTATAGGGCTGTAAATTTGGCCCGGTTCGGCCCTGGCCGGCTTGGCTCATTTTGGGCCTCACGGGCTCTCACCAAAATTCGGACTGGGTCGAGTTGGGCCACGAGCCAAAAAATCAGGTCCATGCCCAGGGGACGAGCTTGACCTTTTTTTTTTCTACCAAAATTTTATTATTTTTTACTAAAAAAGACATTGGGCCTCGGGTAAGCTGGGCCTCGGGCCGATCCTTGAGTAGGAATAAAGCGGGCCGATGGATCGGGCTGGGCTTGTAGCACTCTGTACTTCTTGTTAAAATGGAATTATATTTGACTATTTGATTATCTTGATTTGGAACCTTCTTAGTCGATATTTGAGCCTTGGTTGAGGTGTTGCTATAGTGGTTGGGTGACATTGAATAAAAAACTCCAAATTAGAATAGTTGTTATTGAGTAGTTTTCACTCTTTTATCATTTTCTCTCTCCACGCTTTGAATCTTGATGTAAGGTTATAACAATTGGAAAACTTACTTCTGGGACTTCAATTTAGACACAAGAACGACCCTAAACAGAGTCTGGACAAGAGAGATATACCTATTTGAAATTTACAAATCTGTGCTGTGAGCATAGTGCACTCGAGCGAAACTTTTAATGCTCGAGCATACAACACAGAATCAGATCTTTAAAAGTCACTTTTTGGATCAAACCCTTTCACTTTTCACTCTTTTTTCTCTCTCCTTCCATTTTTGATTTCTTAAGCTTTTTAGGCTTGATTTCATCTATTTCTATACATCTTTGACCTCTAGTTCCATATACCAAAAAGTAGAGTATGACGAGGGCTTCCATTTAATCTCAATGGATCGTCGTTTCGTCGCCGATGATTTTTCCGACTTGTTTCCTTCTTACTTCAAGAGGTAGAGTCTATTTCTTAAACTCAATATGAGTTCGATAGTGTATTTGTGGTGTATTTTAAATATATAAATTCCATTGTTCCTGGATTGATTTTTGGTAATTTGTTTATAAGTTAGGGTTTGTTCCAAATGGAATTGTTGAGCTACGGTTTAGCTTTAAAAAGTTTATTTTCCACTTACAAAAATGTATATGAGTTGTTAAAAGTAAAAAAAAAAAAAACCTAATTTTGGAGAAACCCTAAAATGTTGATCCTTTTGAAAATTGTTGGATTATTAAATCAAAATGTAAAATAGGGGTTTCCAATTTTTTTTTTTTTTGAAAAAGGTTGTGATTATGATATTGGAGTTGATATATGTTGAAATGAGCTATTTCTTGTATTGAAATGGGTTTTCAAAAAAGAAGGGGGTTATGCCTTAAAATATAATTGTTAAGATTGTAAGGAGGTAATGGAATAAATGTTGAGTAATGTGAAATTGAAATGACGATTAATGATGATGGGGAAGTTGGATATATATTACTACATCCATTTGAGATTTGAGAAAAATGTATCTTTAATGAAATTTATTTAGCTGTTTAGAGATATTTGTTTTGGGCTATTGGTGGAGGATAGCTATGATTGTCGTAAAAATTGCATGTGGACTAGGAAAACTGGATTGTTTATAAATCATGCAAATCATGGAGCATGCAATGAATTTTGAGAATTTAAACTATGTGTTTTGGAAAGAGATTTTGAAAATTCTTGTGTTATATTTTAAGAGCATTTTTTTCATTTTGAAAATCATATTTTAGATCACATGTATTGTTCTATTTGGAAAGAAAAAATAAAATGATAAATATGGAAAAAGGAAACTAATCTCTTACCGTTGTCATTGAATATGGTTATGTTTTAATACATTGTAAATGTATGATGTTTGGGAGACAAAAGGGGATGTGCTCCATGTTGGGAGAAGAAAGGGGATGGACTCCATTGAATTAAGTTGGCTTGTGTGTCCAGGGTAAAAGTCCCAAAAAATACGTGCGCATACATGGGTGCCGGTTCCCGCGGACGAAATTTTCGTAAAATAACAATGGTAGTGCTTGTATAGCCTACATTTACATGGGTCCCATTTGACGGTTTCCCGTAGACGAAGTTTTCGTGAAATGTTGTATTGCTTTTGAAGATTTACCTATTTTATTTATTATCATTTTGGTTTTGGAAAGAAATGATTTTAAGATGGTTTTAGCAATGTGTTAGGTTTTATTTCTTGGCAATCCCGTTTGACAAAACTCCTTTGAGTTGTAATTTTTTTCGCACTTTTATTTCAATGAGGCTATGAGTTTATTAGATGCGAATCCAAACCCGAATCGAACCACGTAGAGAAGTTTGTGATGTTAATGCTTTCAAGATTGCCACTTCGCTGATTATTACGGGGGTCGAGCTGCCCGGTCAGCTCACAGCCGACGCAAAATGCAAAATTGCATTCAAAATTGCATGTCCGTCGTTTCTCGCTCGAGCTAGGGCTTGCTCGCTCGAGCCAAGGAATGCGCGCTCGAGCCAAGGATTGCGTCCATACAAAAACCTGAAAAAGTGTATTCCTCGCTCGAGCCAAGGATCCGTCGCTCGAGCCAAGGCACTAGTAGAAATCATGAAAAATACACTGCTCGCTCGAGCCAGAAAAGCTTCGCTCGAGCGAGCCTCAGAATCCGGATTTCTCAAGGAGTTTGTTTTCTTCCCAATCTAGGATTACTTTTGGTTCTCTATAAATACTTGGTTTTCTCCCAAAACTAAGGGATTGATTGAAGTTCTCCAGATCTTATTTTTTGGATCTTAAGGTTTATATCTGGAGATATTTTGTTTGTTTTCTTTGATGTTTTTATTGAGTCTTCAACTCATGATTTAAAGAGAGTACATCAAATGTTTGTTTGTTATACACAAAAGAGAGAGTTGTTCTTCAGTTGTGGATTCTGAAGAATTCGAGCCTAAAGCTTTGGTGGAATCCAGAGTGGCTCATCAGAAAGACAATTCCGTGGTGAAGATGGGGTTGGAAGAGGCACATCGAGGTTGGTTCAATTAGGCGTTGTGGATTCGCTAGGTAATTGAGAGTATACCTGTGTAATTCCTTTAAATCTTCTTAGTGGATTGTTCTTGTGGCTGTTGCCCGTGGTTTTTTTTCACAGTTGGAGGTGTCCAATTGTGATTTTTTCCACGTAAAATCATTGTGTCTCTTTGTCTTGATTGTTTGATTGGAATTGTTATATTCTGCTTAAAATTGATACATAATCACAAATCAACATCTAGGGGATTTCTAGATTTTGTCAATTGGTATCAGAGCAGGTCGTTCTAGGGTTTTTTATCACAGTTGGAGGGGTCCAATTGTGGTTTTTTCCACGTAAAATCGTTGTGTCTCTTTGTCTTGATTGTTTGATTGGGATTGTTATATTCTGCTTAAAATTGATACATAATCACAAATCAACATCTAGGGGATTTCTAGATTTTTCACAATGTAATTGCTGTTGGTTAACGATGTATTCGTATTAGAGTTGTCAATGTATTTGTTAATTGGTATTGAGATACTTGGATTGGCTTTGGAAATAGATTTTATATCAGACTAATGTTTTGAATTCAGAAAAACGTTTTGAATAAACGAAAGGTTTGGAAACTGGGAAGAAATGATTTTATTGAGAAAGCAAGTGGATTTGAGATTGCATTTGGGCATATTATATATGTATGTATTGCATTCATGATCATTTGCACTGGTAGAGCATATTTAGTTTTTGAAATATTTCCTATTAGACTTTATGCTCACCCAATGTGGCTAAAAATGTTTTTCAGGTATGCTTATGCAGATGTCGATTGAAACATTGAAGTTGTGTTTGGAACCGTGTAGGGTGGTTCCTTTAATTGTCGGCCAAGAGTTATTTATGTATTTGTTGGCCATGTGCCATTCTTGTAAGGGTCACATCCTTTGTATATGATGTAAGCCTTTGGGCATTTTAATTTGATTTATAACATCTTTGTATGTTTTTGTTATAGAGCATTCATTTGATTTAGATGTTGTATCTAAGAATGTATAAAATTGGAATAACACATGTACTGTGTGCTTATATTATATACATTTGTATGAGTATTGTTAGTTATCGTCTATCGTTGGATGGTTTACTCACGTAAGCCGGACCTCTTAAATCCGGAACGTGACAGGCCTGGCCCCAAACGGGTCAAGCCCACCCCGGTCTGCGGGTGGGCGGGCTTCGGGTCACGGGCCATTTTTTTCACTCCTAGTGGCATTCTTTAATTTTAACTCGTGAGAATATATATATATATATATAAGGGCACTAACGTCAAAGGCTTATTTTTGAAATTTTTTAGCATAATTTAAAACTTTTGTGTGTGTGTGTGTGTATAAAATGATATTATTTGTCCAAAATAACACATAGATGTTTAAAGTTTTTTTTTTTTTGATAACTTGTTGATAACCGGAGACTAATCCTACAGTCTTTTTAGTGTGAGGCCAATAGCCCACCCCGGTCTGCGGGTGGGCGGGCTTCGGGTCACGGGCCATTTTTTTCACTCCTAGTGGCATTCTTTAATTTTAACTCGTGAGAATATATATATATATATATAAGGGCACTAACGTCAAAGGCTTATTTTTGAAATTTTTTAGCATAATTTAAAACTTTTGTGTGTGTGTGTGTGTGTATAAAATGATATTATTTGTCCAAAATAACACATAGATGTTTAAAGTTTTTTTTTTTGATAACTTGTTGATAACCGGAGACCAATCCTACAGTCTTTTTAGTGTGAGGCCAATTAAAACCTACGTAAAGCCCCCGTATGGATTGCTTCAAGAAATTATTTGCATCTAATAGGTTTTGAATGTAAGACCTACGAGGGAGCACACATCAAGGTTTCAAGTCTTGACCACCAGACCTATCTGTTCAAAGTTTACCTTTTTGTCTACCTATTTAAATATCACTTATATGTACATGTGTTAAATATCTATTCAAATGTCACTTATCTATACACAGGTCACCTATCATTCACCTATTTATTCGATGTCATATTTGTCTACTCATTACAATCCACTGTTGTCACCGGCCACAGTCCGCCAGTTGCTAATGACAATAACTTTTTCGAAGACTTTTTAACGTGTATTCTTATCACTTAAAAAGATCAAAAATAAATTAAATAACACATGACCCTATAAAAATAAAATTTTCATCAATTGAACCTAAATAAAATGCGGCTATCTAAAAAAGAAAAAAAACCTAAATAAAATGTATTTAATGCATTTGTTAGAAATGCTTTTCATTCACCTAATTCACCAAATTAGGTGAGTTAGGCAAGCCATCTACTCACTCACAACTGAAATGGATATAAGTCTCCAAATTCGCTATATATTCAACTACCAATCGGCAGATTGGGTAGGAAACGGGTTAAATGATTTTGGCCAAGTCACAAATAAAACATTAGAGTTTAACTATTTTAATAAAATAATTTTATTATTGTACGGGCACGAAATATTCTTCCCGTATAATCCTGTTGATCAAGTCTTCGCTCCTCCGTACGTCGTTGCTTTATTCCCTGAAAACACAAACGTGAGCTAGCCGGATACCTCTTCGATGCCTAAGTCAGCAAATAGACAAATAGACAAAAAGCTCTGTGTATTCGAGAATCAAAGTTGTGTTACCTCTCCATAGGTGATGTTTGTGAGCTTTTATAGGTTCCGTGTGACACAATCCTAGTAGGACTTTTACTCCTCCATGTAGAGTCCTCCTAGGATTCACTCTCTTGAAAGATAATGCTTATCCTTCAACACCTCTCTCACTGCTTAAACCAAGTGAGATGGTCTTATCATGGCCGGACTCCAACATGATCAAGGTAAGCATGGCTACGCTAAGCCGCAGGCTAGACCGAGATTACTCTACCTTAGTTCTTCCATTCACTGCTCCTACCACGGTTTTCCCAGTGCTGACCATAGTATTGCTTAGACAGTGCTAACCATTAGCTAGGTCCGACAGAGCTATCTGCGCTATACCGTGACCGTACTAACTCTGAGTGCGGTAACTTGGCGACCGAGCTACCCGTAGTACTCTCCTAGACCAAGATGACAATAGGCTCTCAAGGACCGGACTAACTTTAGGGCTGTCTGGGACCGGACTAACTTTCAAGGTCTTTTTACTCTGCCCTCCATATTGTGGCCCATAACGGCCCATTGCCCAGCTCGGCCCAATTTATAAATATAAATTACCCTCTCAATTGCCCCTTAATTCCATCTACGTAGCATGATAGGGATTACCTGTTTTACCAACCGAACCAAAAACTCTAGTCGTACGACCGAGCTAAACTTTTAAGCCTTTCCAACCGAGCTAAAACTCTAGCCTTTCCAGCCGAGCTAAATTCACACCGGGCTCTAGCTATCTGGTCAAAACGTCTCTTCAATCACACCAACTTAATCGCTTCTCATTCCCATGACACGTGGCATACTCTGATTGGCCCAAGGCAGCTGTCACGCCGTCTTTGTATCTCACAAAATTTGAACAGTACCGCCCTTTTTGTCCTGCCTTCTACACAAAATAAGCTCTTCATTTCGAATCAACCACTTTACTATTCAAGTTCCTTCTCCCTCTCTTCGAGCCTCCATTGTTTTTCCAACCTTGCAACTGTGAAGCTCGTGTTTGTGGCTGCTTTCTACTTCCCCTTTCCTTCCTTTTCATCTGGTAAGCTTCACTAATCTGTTCTATTTTTCTTGTTTTCGCACTTTGTTTAATCCATAGCATATTGTTGGTGTTTTTACAAAACACATTTTTGTTTTTCCTTGCGTTTTCTGGGAAAAACCTCATAAGAACCACTTGTATTTCATGAAGCAGTCTGTAGAACACTGTATTTGATCCTAAATCACAATATAACTGAACTAAAAAGTTGTTTGAAGTTGCTGTGAATCTTAGTCAGACTTATCCAACCGAACTAATACTTCATGCTATACCATCAATTTCAACAAGTCAAACCATCTTTTGATTTAACTTAGCCTAGATAACAAACCGAACCAAGTCCGCAATTAGTGTGTTTGAAAGCCTCACTTCCGACCGAGCTATGTCTTGGGGCTAAACCAACGCTCTTAGTTTAGATCAAACTAAGAAAACTGCCCCTAGAAGCTCAACCGGTCTAACAAAACCTTCCTTCTACCCGAGCTATCGACCCGCTTACCGAGACCGAGCTAACAGACCCCTTGCTCAAACTGAGCTTGAACCCGTAGTATGCCACATAGCCGAGCTAATGCTTCACTTATCTTGCCTTTGTTTTCTTTTAGCATGGTCCCATGGTCTTGTGCTTAACACCTTTGTTTTTCACTTTGTAGACTTAGGTTGCCCAAGCACTCCTTTGAGCGCTCAACCGAGCTACTCAGCACCTTTCTTCAACCGAGCTAAAACTCTGATTTAATTTATTCATAACTTAAACCATAAATGGGAAAGTATAGGTTTTTAGTAGACACACCTGGTGGCTTGGCCGAATTCCGAAGGGAGTATAACATTCCTGACGATGTCCATCTCACCCTAGCCAAACAAGATATCATACCATGGGGAAACCAAGGTTTTGTACGCTTTAACGTTATTTTCATTGTGAAGTGCGGTTTACGCTTCCCTGTACAGCCTTTACTTTGCGAATTCCTTAGGCAAACTAGGATATGCCCCACCCAACTTTCCACAAATTCATACCGCATAATTAATGGTATAGCCGAACTAAACCGCCGAGCTGGCATTAACCTCGGCTTAGCCGAACTCTTCCATCAATATTCCATAGGATCAAAAGAAGATGGCTGGGTCTACTATCTAAGAATACGCCGCTGCCGAGAGAAAATAATAAAGGACACACCGGATAAAGACTTGAACGATGATGATTTTTTCTGGGTATCTGGGAATTTTGAAGACCACCAAGCCCAGATTCCAGGCCGTAGTATAAACTGGAAGAAAGGAACCCCCGGTATAATTACCTCGGCTTCTTTGTATGCCTCATTTTATTTCGGTTTCCTGTTCCTGAACCGAACTGACAGTTGTCTTCTTTATGCAGACTCAGCCCACTTCAAGTCACTGTACAGTTACCCCAACCTAAACACACTTCACACCGCACTACGGTATCCTGAAAGAAGTTGGGCCAAGCTGCTGAATTTTGAACCGACATATAGATACAGCAGTCGACGAAAAGCCAGAGTAACAGACTTTTTGTTGGAGGCATCTCCTGAACCGGATCCAACCTTGCCACAAATTAACCTGGTCCGTACTACTGCGGAACAAGAGATGGCCAAGAGGAATAGAGTAAGGGCCCTGCTAACCGAAACACACCAAGCTGAGGTACCACCACCCAACCAGGCTCAAGAAACTGTAGTGGCCCTTTCATCTCAATAACCCTCTTCATCTGGCCCAAGTAAACGTGCCCGGACTACCGTAACCGAGCAACGACATATTGACGAAGACGAAACCTTGGATCCTCAAACCATTGTTTCATGCCCTCCACCAAGTCCACCGCCGAAGCGTTCTGACTGGGCTAGTTCTTCCAAGTGGGTTCCAAAACTCACATTTCAGAACCGAGCCATTGAGGACACTGATTCGGTGGTTTCTGAAGAGGACCACTTAATGGCATTCAACCTGTCCAAGAGTGTCTGTCTTCCAGCTGATATGGCGCACCATGACAACCTTACTGAGCTGCATGCCATTCGTTCGGCCACAAAATCCATGGTTTTGGTAAGTTCTGTTTCCTACCCCCAAATTTTAACATCTTTTGGTTCGGTTTATCTGAAGACTGTACCACTCCTTTTGCAGGCCCTGCAACAGAATCATGTCGCACACAAGCGTGTGTTGGAACTTCGTAGGACCACTAAGGAGGCCATGGCAGAGGCCAAAGCAAAAACAGCCGAGCTAAAAGAGTCCAAGCGGCAGGTGACCGAGCTAGAAGCCGAAGTAACGAGGCTAACCGGCCTAGTTAATTCAGCCGAAGCAGAAAAACAGAAGGCTGTAGCCGAGCTGAAAGACAAATATCTGCGGGAGCTGGCTAAACTACAAGGAAAGAAGAAAGCCGAAATTGAGGAGCTGAAGAAGAAGTTGGAGGATGCTGAAAGCCAAGGTTTCAAAGAAGGCGAAGCCTTGTACATCAAGCAGTGCGAAGCTGCGAAGGACCTTTTTTTCAAATGCAGGTGGAGAGCGGCCGTAACGCAGCTCAGTCATCAACCAGAGACCGAGGTCTACAATCCTCCACCATATTTCATACCGAGCACAATGGCGGAGTATGCTTCGACCGTTCAACAACAATTTCTTGAAGAATCATATGAGGAAGAAGAAACCGTGCCCAACGATTCCTCGGTTGTCAATGATCCTGCTGATCAGTCAGCTCGGTTGGAGCCAATGGTGGAGAACCTAACTGATGAACTGCCTACTGAAATCGTGCTCCCAACCGAGACTGGGCTGCCAGCTGAAACCGGTCTTAGAGTTGATCTTGATGCCGATCTTGACGATCTATTTGCCTGACTTCGCTTTTCTTTTCATTTTTCTTAATTTCTGTATTTTCTTCTGTTCGTTGGACAAAAGTTTGTAATCGGACTGAAGTAACATCCTTCTGTACTTGTGAATTTTGAATGCATGACTCTTCTGTTTTCAATACTTATTTCGGTTTGATCTGTATGCTTGTACTTGTAATGAGTTTTTAATGAAATCTTCTTTTGCTCCAACTATTATCTCGGTTTACTTTCCTGTTTGTGCTTACTTTCTCACTACAATTTGAATGACACACAATATTTCCCGGCCGAGATACTTTACCTCGGTCATACCTGCCAACCACTCTTTTGCCGAGATGCCTACCTCGGCTGAAGAGTACTAAGAGTTGGTTTAATCCAGCCAACCACTCTGTAGCCGATATTCCTACTTCGGCTGAAGAGTGCTAAGAGTTGGTTTAATTCAGCCAACCACTCTTTAGCCGATATCCTTACTTCGACTGAAGAGTACGGAGAGTTGGTTTAATCCAGCCAACCACTCTTTAGCCGATATCCTTACTTCGGTTGAAGAGTACTAAGAGTTGGTTTAATCCAACCAACCTCTAAATTGAGTATTCCAGCCAACTTAGAATAAAGTGTTTGGTTATTTCGACCAAATGTCTTGCAGCCTGGATCCTTATCCTGGGCTTAGGAGAGGTGTTGGTTTTTCCAGCCAACCTTTAGATTGGTTTTTCCAGCCAACCTAAAGTAAAGTGTTTGGTTATTCCGACCAAACGTCCTGCAGCCTGGATCCTTATCCCAGGCTTAGGAAGGGTGTTGATTTTTCCAGCCAACCTTTAGATTGGTTTTTTCAGCCAACTTAAAGTAAAGTGTTTGGTTATTCCGACCAAACGTTCTGCAGCCTGGATCCTTATCCTAGGCTTAGGAAGGGTGTTGGCTTTTCCAGCCAACCTTTAGATTGGTTTTTCCAGCCAACCTAAAGTAAGGTGTTTGGTTATTCCGACCAAACGTCCTGCAGCCTGGATCCTTATCCTAGGCTTAGGAAGGGTGTTGGTTTTTCCAGCCAACCTTTAGATTGGTTTTTGCGGCCAACTACTCTTTCAATGCCCCTAGTCTACTAAAACAACTTTTACAGAATAAAGACACTTATGCTGAAAAGAAAACTTATTTTATTGGGGAAAAGTAAAATTACAAGTATTCTAAAGAAAAGCTAAAAATAAAATAACTTGAGATTGGCAGTATTCCATGGCCTGGGAATTGCCTTGCCGTCTTCATCTTCTAAGTGGTATGCCCCTTTGCTGGCTAACCCAACGACTTTGTAAGGTCCTTCCCAATTGGGCCCTAACTTGCCATCTCCTGGAACCACGGTGTTTTCCATTACTTTGTGCAGTACCCAATCTCCAATTTTGAATTGTCTTGGATGTACTGTCTTGTTGTATTTCCTAGATAACTCTTGTTGGTATGAGGTAATGTGAACTACTGCTTTTTCTCTTCTTTCTTCGGCGAGGTCGAGCTCCAATGCTATGGCTTCTCCATTTAAGTCTGGATCAAAATTTTCGCTTCTAATTGTGGGGAGGCCAACTTCTAGCGGGATTACTGCTTCCATGCCATAGGCTAAGGAGAATGGTGCTTCTCCTATTGATTGTCGAGGTGTGGTGCGGTAAGCCCATAAAACATGAGGAAGTTCTTCAGCCCATTTGCCTTTTGCTCTTTCAAAACTTTTCTTTAGTCTATCCAAGATGACCTTGTTTGACGCTTCCGCCTGGCCGTTGGCTTGGGGATATGCCGGTGTAGAATTGTAGAACTCTATCTTGTATTCTTCACAAAAGCCTCTAAAGATTCTGCCATCAAACTGTGCATAACAGCGCACATAACCTGCATAACAGCGCAAGTTAAGAAAATGAGGTGGGTAACAGTGCACATAACCTCCATAACAGCGCAAGTTAAGAAAAGAAGTGCGTAGCACCGCACATAACCTGTGTAATAGCGCAAGATAAGAAAATGACTGCGTAACAGTGCACATAACCTGTGTAATAGCGCAAGTTAAGAAAAGAAGTGTGTAACAGCACACATAACCTTTGTAACAGCGCAAGTTAAGAAATAAGAAGTGCGTAACAGCGCACATAACCTGTGTAACAGCGCAAGTTAAGAAAAGAAGTGCGTAACAGCGCACATAACCTACGTAACAGCGCAAGTTAAAAAAAGAGAGGTGCGTAACAGCGCACATAACCTGCGTAACAGCGTAAGTTAAGAAAATGAGTGCGTAACAGCGCAAGTTAAGAAATAAGAAGTGCGTAACAGCGCACATAACCTGCCTAACCGCGCAAGTTAAGAAAAGAAGTGCGTAACAGTGCACATAACCTGCGTAACAGCACAAGTTAAGAAAATGAGTGCATAACAGCGCACATAACCTGCGTAACAGCGCAAGTTAAGAAAATGAGTGCGTAACAGCGCACATAACCTACGTAATAGCGCAAGTTAAGAAAATGAGGTGCGTAACAGCGCACATAACCTGCGTAACAGCGCTAGTTAAGAAAATGAGGTGTGTAACAACGCACATAACCTACGTAACAGCGCAAGTTAAGAAAAGAAGTGCGTAACAGTGCACATAACCTGCGTAACAGAGCAAGTTAAGAAAATGAGGTGCGTAACAGTGCACGTAACCTGCATAACAGCGCAAGTTGAAGAAGTAGACAAAGCAAGATGCAAAACAATGCAGATTTGATGAGATGCAAAACAATGCAAGTTTAATGAGATGCAAGACAATGCAAGTTTAATGAAATTCAAAACAATGCAAGTTTAATGAAATGCAAAACAATGCATATTCAATGAAATGAAAAACAATGCAAATATAAACTAGATGCAAGGCAATGCAAATATAAAGAAGATGCAAGACAATGCAAATATGAACTAGATGCAAGATAACGCAAATATAAAGAAGATGCAAGACAATGCAAATATGAAGTAGATGCAAGACAATACAAATATAAAGAAGATGCAAGACAATGCAAATATGAACTAGATACAAGACAATGCAAATATAAACTCGATGCAAGGCAATGTAAATATAAACTAGATGCAAGACAATGCGAATATAAAGAATGGGTGTTTAATTTAATAAGAGAATGCAAGGTGACAACAAAAAAAAAAAAAACATGCTTAATGAAGACATCTTAAAAGGGGACTTCCGATTTTACTTCCCGGAAGGTTTGTGATGCATCAAAAAGATACACCTTGTGCGCGTTGATGGGCGACGACCACCGTACATGATTCTCGAGTTTCCACGGAGGCGTTTTGAATCAAATTTTGAGCGTTCCTCGGGATTGTTGGAACCCAGGGACACATACCAAGATCAAATAGGTAGAGGGAGCTGGTGGAGGATTGTTGGCCATCAGGGGGAGCCGCCAGCTGCTGTCGGCCATCGATGAAGTTATGCCACCCACCGATGTGCCCCCGCCGGCCATCGGTGGCAGATTCGGGCAAAGTGGTCTTTTCGGCCATGGGTCTTTAAATAGGCCCAAAATTACTCCATTTCCTCACAAACCCTTGCATAGAAAACATTTTCCTTGCCCTCTAGATGTGCCTTCCCTCTAGATTCGCGCGTTCTACGCGTTTCCCAACACCCTAAACAATCTTGAATCGTTAAAACCTCTTGGTTTTCTTCGATTTGAACTGATTAGAAGTTGCATCTGAGGTGCCTTTCATCATTTCCCCCATTCAAGGATCATTTCCCCCTGGACTTCTTTCGAGGCTAGTTCACTCTTCACGGGTTTTCAACTTTATTTGAACTTTCTCTCTCTTAGGGTTTGGTTTGTTCAAAACTCTACCATTTTGCTCATTTTGGCTCATTTTGCATCTATCTCAGATGGCCGACGATGTCCCACATGATAAGGGCTTCCCCGCACTTCCTCCAGTAGAGTTAGCGGCAGTCTTTGCGGCTGAGCCAGAGGTCGAGCCTCAGCCTTTACCATTGAGCATATGTCCATTTGACCTCACGAGGTATCATCTGGAGACTCACATTATACCGATGGCGGAGGGCATCCACACTTTTACTGATTTTGATGAGGACATGCCAGACGACCTCTTGCTGAGGGAGCCGATGTCTCACTTCCCGGCCATTGCTATAGAGGTACGAACTCTGCTTTTCTGCAGTATTACTTTCAACTATTTGCATTTCTTGCACTGTTTCCATCTGATCGCATCACATGCTTTGACCTGACTATATTTCATACATTATTGCTCTGCATTGAACCGTACTTCGCGCATCGCTGCCCAATATGTACTATATACGAGCGCACCTCAGGCGTCACTATTCTGAATTCAACTGTATCTTCGATACACCACTGATTTGCACGTAACTGTATTTTCAATACATCATTGATCTGATCTGAACTGTATTTTCAATACATCACTGATCTGTCTTGAACTGTATTTTCGATACACTGCTGATCTGATTTGAACTGTATTTTCAATACACTGCCGATCTGAATTGAACTGTATTCTCAACACACTGTTGATCTAATTTGAATTATATTTACTATTGCAGGATGGATCCCGCTCCTTTAGGGGTTATGGTGCTACGACCACTCGGGATTGGTACAATGTGCTTCTCTCGAGGGTCCGCCGGATCATCGACGGGACCAGCTTTGGCGTATTTTGCTGCAGCTTGACACGGGTTACAGCGAGTCCCCCTCTCCTAGGGTCTCTCATAGAGAGGTGGTGGGACACCACCAACTCTTTCCACTTCTCCACGGAAGGAGAGATGACAATAACTCCTCTCGACTTCGCAATGATCACCAGCCTGGGTATAGGAGGTGATCCGATTCCCCTTGATCCCGACATGGAAGAGTGGGTGGCTGCATGGGACACATTGCTTGGAACACATCCACCGATACTTCGAGCAGGCATGGTTAGATACTCTTGGTTCAAGAAGCATTATAGGAGGGAGGATCCCGATACTGATGAGGAGGCGAAGCAGTACGCCAGGGGCTTTCGCTTATTCCTTTTCGGTACCACCTTGTTTTTGAACAGGTGGAATACCATAGGTTTATACTTCTTGGGTGCTCTGGTGGTACTCCAGCGGGTCCGTTTCTATGATTGGGGCGCGGTCGGCCTCACCACCCTTTATGGATACGTGAGCTCCACCTCTCGGATGCGTGGGAGGTTGATTGGCGGCCACTGGCAGGCTTGGGAGGTACACAACCTAGCTTCCCCTTTTCATTACTTTGCTCAGTATTTCCTGTTTCTGCTTTGTTCAACACTTGTACTTTCTGTATTGTCTGTATCTACACTTACACTGTATGCTTTCTGCTTTGCATTTTCTGTACACCATACATGTTGCACACTACATACCATACACTGCACACACACAATCAAATATTTGCTCTAGGCCAGCAATCTTTATTCATTGTACTGCGTTTTGTTTTCTGCAATCTGTTCATACACTGTACGGATCACATCTTTCTCATAACTGTGGGTGTACGCATACTTCCTGACGCTGCTCCGGAGCCTGTGGAGGAGACCCCAGCGACCATAGGTTTATACTTCTTGGGTGCTCTGGTGGTACTCCAGCGGGTCCGTTTCTATGATTGGGGCGCGGTCGGCCTCACCACCCTTTATGGATACGTGAGCTCCACCTCTCGGATGCGTGGGAGGTTGATTGGCGGCTACTGGCAGGCTTGGGAGGTACACAACCTAGCTTCCCCTTTTCATTACTTTGCTCAGTATTTCCTGTTTCTGCTTTGTTCAACACTTGTACTTTCTGTATTGTCTGTATCTACACTTACACTGTATGCTTTCTGCTTTGCATTTTCTGTACACCATACATGTTGCACACTACATACCATACACTGCACACACAATCAAATATTTGCTCTAGGCCAGCAATCTTTATTCATTGTACTGCGTTCTGTTTTCTGCAATCTGTTCATACACTGTACTGATCATATCTTTCTCATAACTGTGGGTGTACGCATACTTCCTGACGCTGCTCCGGAGCCTGTGGTGGAGACCCCAGTGACCATCCCATTTTTTGATGTTACGACGGCCAGCTTCGTCGTAGGACCCGAGAGAGCTTCATGTTCTTCCGGCAGTTTTTCGACACGGTCACAACGCGTGAGGTAAGTCTGCAATAAGATTATTTCAATTAATCCGATGCATCTTGATTAGTTATTTGACGACTGGTCATCCTGTCAGTTTTCTTTTCTCAGATTACATGGCAGCCATGGGATACGATCCCGTCAGGACTCCGAGATCAGTACCACACTGCCCGGACTATGTCTCAGTTCCACATTCTCTTCGAGGGCCCGATTTGTCGTGCAGGGTTTTTGAGTGAGCGCTTCGTGCGTCATACTTTGGGAGCGCCTGCTCCATTTGTGCCGATGGCACCTCCACCATCGATGAGGGAGACACACAGGTTGTCCGCTGACCTGGTGATTCAGTTCATGGTAGGACTAGAGATGAGGTATTTCCGCGCAGAGGGCGACTACACGACCTTTATTCAGACACGTCTGATGCCTTCTCTGTCCGGTATGCGAAGAGGAGAGGGAGCAAGGGCTCCAGCTGCAAGAGGGAGAGGCGTAGCGACCAGGTCTCATAGGAGGAGAGGTCCTGAGGGGAAGTAGGGGACCGTATAGCTGTAGACACCCCATTTTTGACCGACCTTAAGACTTAGACGTCATCGATTGAGCGCCCGGTGATTGCTCATGTTGTGCTCGTTCTGAAGTTACGGAGTCTCGACTGAGAGCCTTGCCTCCGGACTTCGGGACTCTTTTGTGCTTTGCCTCCGTTTGCGAACCAGGTTCTATTTTCTTTTCCCAAAGGGAGGGAGAGGTCTTGTAGACCATCTCTCAGTGGCCGTAGGCTACGTTTCGTGGTCGTAGACCACTATTCCCGTTTAGAGACCAGTTTCTGATTTTCAGAGCCGTCGGCCGTGCGCCTCGGTTCGGGACCGCTTAACTTTCTCCGTTGGCTCCGGTTTTTGGTACATGCCTTGTTTCCTCTCTCTAGAGGGACACTGTGGCCCGAGAGACCACCTTAGTGGTCGTACGCCACTTTCAATGCTTAACAGTCAGTTTTCGGGGCCTCCGGCCGCGCGTTTTGCCCCCGAACCCTCGTTTTGCATCCGTCTTGGTTCATTTTTGGCATGGACCCTATTTTCATTGTTTGGAAGGTGGTACAAGGGTGGGAGACCACCTTTTCTCCTTGGAGACCACTTTTTCCCGGTTGGCTAGTTTTCTTGACAGGTAAGTGGTCTCCCTCACTTTTGGGCCACAATTATTGGTCTCCCACCATACCACTAGCTTGCATTGAGTTGGGAGACCACCCCTAGAAGCCACTGACCAGCTGAACCTTTTGACTGTGGTCGGCCGACAAGGGAAGGTGGTCGGCCGACCACCTGAACTGGTCAGCCTACTCCCCCCTCTCTTGCCTCTGTGCCTTGTTACCAGCTGTGCCAGCTGGAAGGCACAGAATTGATCCTCCATACACGTGTATGGATGATCTTCAAACTTGGTTTTAAGCTTCTAGAAGAAGCTTTGAGCCCTCTTGGCTATAAAGGAGGGCCTCTCCCTCATTAGCAAAGGTTCAGAAATTGGATTAAGGCTTGTGCATACACTTCCCTCTATATCTCTCTATCTTGTGTTCAAAAGTCCATTATTATTGGCCTATTGCATACCACTTCTTAGCCTAACACCTCCAACACCAACCTAAGCATCTTGGAGGGTCTTGAGAGGCCCTAAGGTCTGAGTTTTTGGTCTCAAAGCTGCTGGAGTTGCTGAGCTACAAGGGTAACACTTCTTTCCCTCTTTTAAGCCTTATTTTGCTTCATCTTTTAGCTATACTTGCAAGCATTTTTTAGCTTTGTCATAAACTGGAAAAAGTCTTACTTTGAGGTCCTTAACATGTTTGTTTGAGACCATTTTTCTGTTGTGGGTCATCTACCCCCTTGCATGCTTCATTTCATCTTGTTTTGAGCCATGCCTTAGAGCATTTGTGTTGGCCTTTGTTTGGCCTTCTAGCCTCTAAAATCCACTGGATTATCAGTGGCTAGCATGCTGTTTTGAGCACCAAAATCAAACAGGGGTGACCCTCTCACCCCTTGTCTTGTTTACTAGCATATTTGGCCTAACAAAGGAGCCCTTATTTGCATGCTTCCAAGCCATGTTTCAGGCCATTTTTGGTGGGTTTTAGGACCTACATAGGCTCTGTCCAAAGCCTATTTTTCCATTTTGGGTGTCCATCTTGCATGTGTCGAGCAACCCTCTTTATAGCCTATCAAAGGAGCCTATCATTCTTGCATGCATAGACCATGTTTTAGTGAGTTTTTGGGCTTTATTTGGCATGTCATACCTCTGAATTTTGCTAGTTGATGGCCTCTTGATTGCCTCACATGCTTGCAGTGCAAATCCTCTAAACTAGCTTACATTGCATGCTATTTTGGCCTTTGATTCTAACACTTTTTGGCCATGTCTTAAACTGATTTTGTGCATGTTTTGGACTGTCTTAGCTCTGTTTCTATGCCTCATGGTTGAATGATGCTTGCTATGAATGGTTGTAGTTCAATACCCTTGCCTAGCTTTGAGTTTTGGAGCCCATTGCATTCTTCTGTTGAAGTGTTTCCATGTTTTAGGGCCATTGTGCATCATATTTCAGAGCTTACATGTATTCCATATTCCCATGTTTTCCACTCTTTAAATGAGTTTGAGAGTCGTGCTTGTATGCCTCGTTTTCGGACCATTGCATCAGCTTCATTTCCATGCCTTTCGAGCCATCATTTTAGATTTTCGCACTGTCTTGGACCAGCCTAGGGTCAGTTTGGGGCTGGTTTTTCCATTTGTGCATTGCTTTGTGCACTTCTAGTGTAATGCGCTTCACTAGTTTCGGTATTCGGGCCATCTAGCATGCATTGTGTAAGGTGTTTGCATGATTCGGGACCATCTTGCATGTCATTTCAGAGCTGGAAAATGTATGATTGTATGCCATATTCCATCCCTTGCCATGCTTTGGTAGAGTGGCATTTGATGCCTTAGGTTCGGTCCCTTGCATTGGGCATGTTTGCGTGTGTGTTGTTGCTTCATTTTCACCATGTATGGACACTGATTTGAGTGTGGCTGAGGCCCATTCATTTTAATTTAAGTCCATCTTGCATTGTGTATGCCATATCCATGTTGTTGCATGCTTAATCGTCGCATTGTGTATGCTTTGTTCATGTCTTTGTGTATGTCCATCGCCCTATGTGCGTTGTGTATGCCATATAGTGTTATATGCATTGAATATGCCATTTGTAGTTCATAGCATTGCGTATGTTAGTTGCACCTTTGTATGTCATTCCTTGTATGTTTGCATGTCTTGGTTGCATTTCGTTTAGGATTGCATGCTAGTTATTGCATTGTGTTTGCATACCATGCCATTCTAGTTGCGGCATAGTGTTTGGAGTAGGGTTTAGTCCAAACACGGGAAGCGAGGGACGTTTCGTACTCCAAGTGACGAAACGTGCCTCGATTCTCGGTCGCCGACACTCTGGATTACCCATGATGGAGTTTGGGCCTTGTTGTGTTTATATGTGCATTCATTTCACATTGAGTCATGCAATTCGACTCCTCGACCATCATGCATCGAGATGTGTGATTGGTGGCACGCGGATCGAGGACTATACTCCCTAGAGCTTGTGCAATGATGGGGAGAGTGGTCATGCACACATATGTTGAAAATACTTTGCCATGCCCCTTTCTCGTTCTCTGTAGCAGCAAATCGGAAACCAACAGCAAAAACTGGTCGGCAGCCTTCTGGAGCTTTGTACAGTGTTCCGGGACCAGTTGCAAATAGAGGCAAATCGGGGCATCGCGATGGATTTCCTGACAAGGCGACTCGAGCATGCATGCATCCCTATCATTCAAGACCGTGCTGAGGCAGTCCATTTTTGTTTAACTCGCATGCTAGTTTCCTTACTTACTTAGTTAATTCATTAATTAATTAATGTTGTGTAATAATTAGTTTAATTAGCTTAGATTAGCTAGATTATTCTGTACTATTTATTCGGACCCTCCGAGAGAGGACAATGTTGTACTAAGTGTGCGTGTGTGCGATGTATGTCTTCTAACCCCACATCTTTCTCCCTTTTATTTACCAGCTTATGATGGTTAGTTTAGGGCACATTTCAATTAGCATCCTTATGCTCGCATGTTTGCATCCATTCATCTGTCTTGCATGCACCGGGCTCGGCGCATCATACTAACTGCATTGTATTTCAATTCCAAGTTGAATACATGCTATCTGTTGCATCTCATATACCATGTTTAGAATAACCGAGCCTATCTTAGTTGCATTTTGCATGTATTGCATTAGCCATCTTAACATGAACTAGGATCATGCATTGATTACTAACTAGTTTCTGTTTTGGCTTGGAGTACTCAGTGAGTGTTTATGCTTTAACATCCTTGCATGCGTGTGAGTGACTGCCATGATAGCATGCTTACCATGAGGCTATTTGCTTATGTGATATAACTGCCTGAATGCCTGTGGATGGAGATTGGGTTATTTGAATTGGAACAATGCATTGAGTGAGAGTTTTAAGCACACTTGAGGGTGGCAAATCCACATCTTAGCCTACTTGTGAGTAGCACCATCAAACCATCTTTCAACTAAACAAACATGAAATATTTTGTTCCAACTCAAACGATCCAGTCTATACTTGTATGCTGTGTGCATCACATAGTAATTCTAGGCTAATAACCGGAATAAGAGCACATAATGTTTTCAAAACTCGATATCATGGTTAGTAGAGGCCGATCTTTGATCGGGCGAGCGGGGGTGCTCACGAAGTGACCTTCCCCAATCGTACCCAAGTTCCCGAGCTGAGGCAACTTTGGTGATGACGGACACGTGGCCTTAGGCAAACGAGTCAGGGTTTCCTAAATTCCCCAAAATAAAATATTTAGGTGGCGACTCTGTATCTGGCAAAGTAGTCCATGTTTGGCACTTCTTTCAAAAAAATCTGTTTTCAAAAACGATTTGTCGGATTTGGACTCTTTGATGATTCATCGGTCTTGCATTGCACTCTGCGAGATTAGATACAGGACCGTGACATTGAGTCCTGAATTGTAGTAAGCCCAAATGAACAAAACGGGATTTCGTCCCGGGACGTTCGGGGACGTCTACGGTTTCTGGCAACTCTGCTGGGGAGTTAGAAAACTTGACTCGAACTCATGATATCTTGTTTTGTTTGCACTTATGTGTTTCTTGGCATTGCATGTGCATTGGTGCGCCTAGGACACCGTGTTTGCCATTTGCTATTCTTGAACGGTTTGCCGGATGGTGCGTGCTATAAGGCTGATTGGTTACGGGCTCAGCCACGATGGGAACACAAACCCCAGTTTTTATCGGGGCACCCTTTTTGACCATTTGACCTAGTGCATATCGGAATCCATAGTGACCATTCCAAACTAGGACAGGTTGCTTACCCGATTGTAGGTTGTTTGAAACCGCTGCGTGCGTAGTGAAACCCTAGCTCCTGACAAAATAGGACAGGGAAACCCTACCTCAACATAGGGGTGGTTTTGGTTCTCACTTGCTTGCTATGTGCTTTTAGAGTGCGTCTCTACAGGAATGTATGTATCAGTTTGCAAGTCTGGGTATCAGGCTTGCGGGCATCGGTATTTGAGAATCAGTTATATCTGCGGGTATCAGATTCAGTTTAGGGCAGTAATTTGGGGAACAGTGATCAGTGGTCAAATACAGTTATTCGGCTTTACTCATATCTGTTTTGGTGAAATTAGGCTGAGATGCTATATGTTTTCTTCTTTTGCAAGGTAATCTCGGAACCATAGGTTCAGAAGGCTTTGATATCCCCCGGGTACATTGGACTTGTGCTGATAGACTTTGTCAGGTCAGAGATTCAATTCAAGGGCAATCAGTGTTCCTTTGCCAGAGGCTGGGTAAAAAAGCCAGTCAGGCACAGATCACCAGTTCAATAGTCCCCAGTTCCGCAGTCATTATCCACTTTGTCTGTGCACAGTTGGGCTGAGATATCTGCTTCCACCTCAGAAAGGGGATACACATTTGTTCAGTCAAATCCGCACTTTACAATCGAAATGGTGGAGATGATGCATCAGATCCAGGAGACTATGCAAGCCATGCAGCAGGATGCTGCCCGCACCGCACGCCAAGCAGAAGTAGTGGCCCAACAGGTAGAGTTAATCGCCAAGCTACAACAGCAAACTGGAGCACTCTGCTTCGCACCCAGTTCCTCCCCCACCAAGAAGCCCAATACTCGGGGAGACAACAAATGTCCAGGAAGATACAGACATCCCAATGGGGCCGGTTCCGCCCCCAATCTTACCTCAGCTGTCCAAGGCACCCACACCCACCAATCCACCGGATTCTCCCTTTGAGTTCGAGGTGGACCCTACCGCATTGAAAGTGAGCAAGCTTAAAAAGATGTTCAAGAAGTCTCAGGGTGTGAAGTCCATCCCGAATATTGAGGATGGATACACCGATTCAGCGGTGACATTGTCGGACCAGTTCAAGATGCCACATATTGACCACTTCGATGGTTCCAGAGACCTAATGGTGCACCTCCACCTATTTTCTGATATCCTAAGGCCAATGGGCTTGACCACAGCCCAGAAGTTGTCACTATTCGGCCGAACCATGTCTGGGATAGCCGCAATCTGGTATGCAAAATTGGAGAACTCTGTGAAACAGAACTGGGAAGAGATGGCCAAGGCCTTCATCGCTCAATACTTTTATAACACACAGATTGAGGTCATAACTCGTGATCTTGAAGTCACCCACCAAGAGCCAAAGGAGGGTTTTTCAGAGTTTGTGACAATGTGGAAGGCAAAAGCCTCGATGATGACTACAAGGCCTTCCGACAAAGATCAGATAAGGATGGTTGTGCGCAACCTCGAACCCAGGCTGGTGCAAAGGATGATAGTCTTACCCCTCCCTATCTTCGCTGACTTACACGAGCTTGGGGTACAGATTCAGGACGCTATGAAGTAGGGCCTTCTTGACCAGGAGAAGGAGTAGCCTAGGAGGGAGTTTTCCTGCAATTCGAATGCGACCACCAGTGGTGATGTGGCAGCAAGATCTTCCGAAGTGGGCATTGTCACCACCACCACATCAAAAACAGCTACCCCATTCACCGGTGCGTCCGGAAGTAGCTCACAAAAAACCAAATATCCACCTCGAGTCAAGACGGTTTTTACCCCACTTCATATGCCTTTGTCAAAGGCTCTAGAGGTCTTACTCCGGAAAGGACATCTAAAACCGTTGGAACAACAACCTCTACCCGATCCTATCCTTCTAAAGCATGACCAGACTAAATACTGTGCCTACCATCAACAAACCGGTCATGACACTGACATGATGTACAAGATCTGTTTGATAACAAGGTCATCGCCGCACCAACTCAGCAAAGTCTATCGCCACTGGATCAGCGAACTTGGGGGACAGTACGAGTATGTGATCAGGGGATAAACCACCTGCGGGCGGCACTCAATTTACTCCAGATGTGGCGAATGGCATGCACTGTTTTGAGCATTTGTGAATGCTGGTTTTTGTACTTCCTGACTCGGATATTGAGTCAGTTTTGTTATGTTGTTTAGAGTCTGTCCCGTTGTATAGAGTCAGTCTTTTCATATTGAGTCAGTTGGGTCTGTCTTGTTGTATCGAGTCAGTCCTGTTTTGTTAGAGTCAGGTGATTTCGGGGGTGTTACCTCGGACATCACTTGCTTGTTTTGTGTTTGTCTTTTCATTTTCTTTTGAGTCTGTTTCTGCCTTGGAGCCAGTTATGCCAACAGATTTGAATGAAACAGCAGTGATTTTCACACTCTTGTGTTTGCTTTTGCCTTGCGCCAGTTGTGCCAGAAGTTTGAATGAAACGGCAGTGCATTCCACCTGCTCTTTTGTACCTTTAAGTCATTGTATTGACCTAAGTTTTTCAAAACTTTTTGAACAGTGTGTTGAAAACAAAGAGGAAGGAATTTCTCGGGATTTTCAAAAGTTTGGTCAAGTGAGAGAAAGAGAGGCATGCTAAGCCCTTGATAAATGAGATCATGTTTGTTAATGTGAGTACTGAGAAGGATCCTGGCTTGATCCAGATTGGTCCTGCATTGTCTTCGACGCGAGCGATTAGTCGCTTTTTTAAAAGATTTCAAAAAATATTTTCCGTGGTTCTACAAAGACCTGTGTGGAATCACTCTTGAGATTGTACAGCTTAGGATCGCTCTCAGCCTCGAGACTCAACCCCTTTGCTTCTTAACCTTGAACCTTAATTCAGAATGTTCAACGGTCAACCACAATGTAAGGCTCGTGTGGCCGAATCAGAAGCAGCCCTTGAACTAGGGGCAAAAATGTCAGATGCGCTCAAAGAGTCAAAGATGAGTCTTTTCTGCAAACCAGGGAAGACTGGCAAGAATGCCAAATCCCAAAAGGGGGAAAGAAGAAAGTATTGCCGAAGGACAACCAAGTTCCTATCCCTAACACGAGGGGCAAATTCACCCTCCATTGGATGGACTTCTACATCATCAGCGAACAACAGCCATTCTCTTGGATTCAGATGGCTCCGAGATCTCAAACCATTCAACATGGACAACGCTAAAATTTTACCCTTGAGAGGCTTGCTGGGCCGAAAACCCGGAAGGGCGACCCAGGCAAAAGTTAGAGCAAGAAAAAGAAGAAAAAGAACAAAAAGAACAAAAAAAAAATACAAAGAATAAAAAAAAAGAAAAGAAGAAAAATGAAGAAAATAAAAAAAAAGAAAAGAAGAAAAATGAAGAAAATGAAAAAAAAAGATGAAAAAGAAAAAAGAAGAAAAGAAATGAAAAGAATTGAAAAGAAAAGAAGAACAAAGCTCACAAGTTGAAAACCCAGAAAGGGCGGCCTTGGCAAAAGTTAGAGCTCAAAAGGAGAGGTTAATACCTGAGTGTACCTTAACCCCGAACTACGTAAGGCTTGATTCCCATGTTTGGGATACGTAGACTACTTCATTCTGAAGTCCAGCCATAAAACACTTCAAATTCAACTGTCCTGCCTATGAGGTTAAACGGGTCATCTTTGTCATTTTTGTATCCAAGAGTTCGGTTGTGACCTTCACCATGAGAACTGGTTGCAGTGCGCTGCGGTACTATTCAAACAAGGGGCAAGTTTCCGTTGCCATACAGTGTGCTGTGGTGTTATTCAAACAAGGGGCAACTTTCTGTTGCCGTGCAGTGTCCTCCAGACAAGGGGCAACTTTCCATTGTTTTGGATCTGAGGTTGTGCATCTCAAGAGTAAATTCTGCGTTGGTCGAGTAGTGGCCATTTGCAAAAATAGTTTTTGAGAATTTTTAATGAGGTTGACTAATTCTCTTGAAAATTATTCCCTTTTTCTAAAACTAGCCCTTTTCTTGGATCTAAAAAAGGAAAGTTCTCAGTGCTCATAACCTAACTTGCATGATTTTAAATCAGAAAATCAAACAAGCATGTTAATCTAACTCTCATGTTGGTCAAAAAAATTTTAGCAGAACGTCAAAAACAAAAAGATGGTCAAAATAATGAACTAGTGACACAGATAAGTCAGGTGTTTTGTCTTTTCCCCATTGTCAACATACTTGCCAGAAAGGGCACCATATCTGCCAGAAAAGGGCACCACTGAAGCTAACAACAAATGGCTGAAAGTTCACAACATCCTCCAAGCAATGAGGTATCAAGCCAAGTGCAAAGCATGAACTGGAATGGATTAAGATATTCTACTCCCTCGTCTGGACAGATCTGATCACGCCCAAACTCTCCAGCAGAACATCGTCAATCGATGTCAGCTGCAGATTTGCTACACACCTAGTTGTAGCGCAAGCCCTCTGCGAGAAAGTTCACTGTTGTGAGCAGAAGAAGAGAATCTAGCAGAATGCTAGGGGCAAGAGCCCGCAAATTCCTATTTATCCATCAACCACCCTGGGGAGGGATGAAAAATGAGAGATTAAAGAATAGAGAGATGTACGCTGAGAGGAAAAGCGAGGAAAGGGTGTTGAGAGAAAAATCGAGCTTAAGGGCCAAATGACGTGAGAATTACAAATAAGAATGGGTGGGAGATAATACCCGGAGAAACAAGCTCCCTGTGCACGTCTGAGTGTCGTGTCTTTTTGTTTTATTTCGATTCTTGTTTTGAGTCATTTCGAGTGTTACTCGATGTGTTTAGGTTGTTTACCTTTTGTTTTCCATTGTTGAGTCGTAGTGCACTGCGTTCAGTCGTAGGCTAAATACCCCAGTCAAGAACTCATCTCTCAATTTCAAAAATAAAATCATTTTGCGCTCCGAGTGCCGTGTCGTTCTCCACATCTATACAAAACAAAATTCGTTCTGTCGTAAAACAGTAGGGTTCAACCCAAGTCATATGAGAACAGTGAAAACCAGGACCTATTTGAAGCTATATAGGTTCCAGACTGCAAAGCAAAAGAAAAGAGGAAAATGTCGGGTATCTGAGTTTGTTTCAACTTCAGTAAGTTCCGAGATTGCATTCCGTGTGTACCTCTTCAGGTCTTGTCAATGCTCCGAAGTATAAGTGTGCCTCTACCTCAAGCTCAAGATCAAGTCTACTTCAAGCCAGAATGGCGATCAGAAGTGCTCTCCCTGAGTACCATTCTCTGCCAGAGGCACCTTGGATTTGTTTGCAATGAGTTTCTAGGAGACCAACTGCGACGGTGGAAACTAGAGTTCGAATGGTTGTTGCCTAGAACGCAAAGGTTCAGGATTTCCGAGACTAAAGTCTGTTTTAAATACCTAGAGGCGTGTCCTCGGCTTGAAATCTGTATGGAAGCCCCATAGGTTGAGATAGCGTGTGTACACCTCAATTCTGGATACTGAGCCTCCGTTTGGGAAGTGGGTTGGCTTTTTAGCTTTTTGGCTTTTTGGCTATTTTAGCCTGGTTTGGGAAGAGCTTTTTGGCTTTTTGGTTTTTTTTGCTTTTTTTGTGAGAGAGGATTGTAATGATTATAGGTTGGATTTGATGTTTTGTTTTTTGTGGCTAAAATAGCCTATTTTGTTTTTTGTGGCAATTTTAGCCAAAAAAGCCTGGCTTTTTTCTTCCCAAACGGAGCCTGAACCAACCTAGTTTGTCACCCCGTTGGAGAATAGGGAAAGTTGTGAATATGGTCAGGCAGAAAAGTGGCATCCAAAGCATTCTATGTGAAAAATTCTTGTCAGCATTTCAAAGCCTTTATACTGTGAGTTGAAGGCAAGTGTTCGAAGAGCACGAGGGGAGATCCCTGTCAAAGTAGAGCGGTTCATCGCCACTCGCCCTTTGAGGTGCTTTCTAAAGCGCCGCTTTGCTGGTTTACTGCATTTTCTAAGCATCATCCATTACATTTGCTTGTCACACATACCACATTATGCATCTATCACACAATCATACCGCATCGTGTATCTATCGCACGATTCTACCGTATCGTGCATCTATCACACGATCATACTCTGTACATCTATTGCACAATCTCATCATACTCTCTACATCTATCACATCATCTCAAGACCTCTTCTCACGTTTTTAGCGTGATTAGAGTATCGTTTAAGGTCATTCACCTTAGTGTATCCATCACACTTCATTTACTTTTGTGTATCCATCACACTTGTTCACTTAGTGCATCTATTACACTTTGTGTTCACCTTAGTGTATCCATCACACTTCATTTACTTTTATGTATCCATCACGCTTCTTCACATAGTGCATCTATCACACTTTGTGTTCATTTCTAGTATATTTATCATACTCTGTTCACATAGTGCATCTATCACACTTTGTGTTCATTTCTAGTATATCTATCATACTCTGTTCACATAGTGCATCTATCACACTTTGTGTTCATTTTTAGTGTATCTACCATACTCTGTTCGCATAGTGCATCTATCACACTTTGTGTTCATTTCTAGTATATCTATCATACTCTGTTCACATAGTACATCTATCACACTTTGTGTTCATCTTTTGTGTATCCATCACACTTCTTCACATAGTGCATCTATCACACTTTGTGTTCATTTCTAGTATATCGATCATACTCTATTCACATGGTGCATCTATCACACTTTGTGTTCATTTCTAGTATATCTATCATACTCTGTTCACATAGTGCATCTATCACACTTTGTGTTCATTGTTTTAGTATATCTATCATACTCTGTTCACATAGTGCATCTATCACACTTTGTGTTCATTTATAGTATATCTATCATACTCTATTCACATAGTGCATCTATCACACTTTGTGTTCAGTTTTAGTGTATTTATCATACTCTGTTCACATAGTGCATCTATCACATTTTGTGTTTATTTTTAGTGTATCTATCATACTTTGTTCACTTAGTGCGTCTATCACACTTTGTGTTCATCTTTTGTGCATCCATCACACTCGTTCACTTAGTGCATCCATCACACTCTGTGTTCACGCTTTGTGTATGTATCACACGCTCACCTTGTGTATCCATCATACTTTGCCTCATATAGTGTATCCATCACACTCACTTCACTTTGTGTATCTATCACACTATGCTCACTTTGTGTGTCCATCACACGTTTACTTTGTGTATCTATCACACGTTTACCTTGTGTATCTATCACCACACTTGCTTTGTATATCTATCGCACATGTAGTATATCTATCATACTCTGTTCACATAGTGTATCTATCACACTTTGTGTTCATTTTTAGTGTATTTATCATACTCTGTTCACATAGTGCATCTATCACACTTTGTGTTTATTTTTAGTGTATCTATCATACTTTGTTAACTTAGTGCGTCTATCACACTTTGTGTTCATCTTTTGTGCATCCATCACACTCGTTCACTTAGTGCATCCATCACACTCTGTGTTCACGCTTTGTGTATGTATCACACGCTCACCTTGTATACCCATCATACTTTGCCTCATATAGTGTATCCATCACACTCACTTCACTTTGTGTATCTATCACACTATGCTCACTTTGTGTGTCCATCACACGTTTACTTTGTGTATCTATCACACGTTTACCTTGTGTATCTATCACCACACTTGCTTTGTATATCTATCGCACATGCTTACTCACTCTGTGAATCTATCACACTTTGTTCACCTTTATGTATCTATTGCACATGTTCGCGAAAATTGTATAATTTTCTTACATCCTTTCTGCATGTAATGTAGTTTGGTTTGAATTTGCCTCCTTAACTGTTGCATGTATTGTGTATATTTGCTTCATTACAGCTTTCTTTGCATGATCATAAGTCATGTTCGACATCTTGCATATCCTTTGCATCTTGCCCATGCCTGCGGGCCCATCTCTTGTTTGTCTCGCCTGTTTGTCTAAGTCTTCAGCCTTGTCAAAAATGGGTCGTCTCTGGGCTTTAACATTCACTCCCGTCACTTATGACTTCCAAGTTCTGTCAAAGAGGGGCAACTGTAGACACCCCATTTTTGACCGACCTTAAGACTCAGACATCATCGATTGAGCGCCCGATGATTACGCATGTTGTGCTCGTTCTGAGGTTACGGAGTCTTGGCTAAGAGCCTTGCCTCCGGACTTCGGGACTCTTTTGTGCTTTGTCTCGGTTTACGAACCAGGTTCTATTTTCTCTTCCTGAAGGGAGGGAGAGGTCTCATAGACCATCTCTCAGTGGCAGTAAGCTACTTTTCCTGGTCGTAGACCACTATTCCCGTTTGGAGACCAGTTTTCGATTTCCGGAGCAGTCGGCCATGCGCCTCGGTTCGAGATCGCTTAACTTTCTCTATTTGCTCTAGTTTTTGGTACACACCTTGTTTCCTCTCTCTAGAAGGACACTCTGGCTCGGGAGACCACCTTTGTGGTTGCAAGCCACTTTCGATGCTTAACAGTCAGTTTTCGGGCCTCCGGCCGCGCATTTTGCCCCCGAACCCTCGTTTTGCATCCGTCATGGTTCATTTTTGGCATGGATCCTATTTTCATTGTTTGGAAGGTGGTACAAGGGTGGGAGACCACCCTTTCTCCTTGGAGACCACTTTTCCTCGGTCGGCCGATTTTCTTGACAGGTAAGTGGTCTCCCTCACTTTTGGGCCACAATTACTGGTCTCCCACCATACCACTAGCTTGCATTGAGTTGGGAGACCACCCCTAGAGGACACTGACCAGCTAAACCTTTTGACCCTGGTCGGCCAACCACCTAAATTGATCGGCCTACTCCCTCCTATCTTGTCTCCATGAGTTGTTGCCAGCTGTGCCAACTGGAAGGCACATAATTGATCCTTCATACACGTGTATGGAGGATCTTCAAACTTGGTTTTAAGCTTCTAGGAGAAGCTTTGAACCCTCTTGGCTATAAAGGAGGGCCTCTCCCTTATTAGCAAAGGTTCAGAAATTGGTTTAAGGCTTGTGCATGCACTTCCCTCTATATCTCTCTATCTTGTGTTCAAAAGTCCATTATTCTTGGCCTATTGCATACCACCTCTTAGCCTTACACCTCCAACACCAACCTAAGCTTCTTGGAGGGCCTTGAGAGGTCCTAAGGTCTGAGTTTTTGGTCTTAAAGCTGCTAGAGTTGTTGAGCTACAAGGGTAACACTTCTTTCCCTCTTTTAAGCCTTATTTTGCTTCATCTTTTAGCTATACTTGCAAGCATTTTTTAGCTTTGTCATAAACTGAAAAAAAGTCTTATTTTGAGGTCCTTAACATATTTGTTTGAGAGTATTTTTCTGTTGGGGGTCATCTACCCCCTTGCATGCTTCATTTCATCTTGTTTTGAGCCATGCCTTAGAGCATTTGTGTTGGCCTTTGTTTGGCCTTCTAGCCACTAAAATCCAGTGGATTTTTAGTGGCTAGAATGCTATTTTGAGCACCAAAATCAGAGAGGGGTGACCCTCTCACCCCTTGTCTTGTTTACTAGCATATTTAGCCTAGCAAAGGAGCCCTTACTTGCATGCTTCCAAACCATGTTTCAGGGCATTTTTGGTTTGTTTTAGGACCTGCATAGGCTCTATCCAGAGCCCATTTTTCCATTTTGGGTGTCCATCTTGCATCTGTAGAACAACCCTCTTTATAGCCTATCAAAGGAGCCTATCATTCTTCCATGCATAGACCATGTTTCAGTTGATTTTTGGGCTTTATTTGGTATGTCATACCTCTGACTTTTGCTGGTTTGATGGCCTCTTGATTGCCTCACATGCTTGTAGTGCAAATCCTCTTTGCTAGCTTACATTGCATGCTGTTTTGGCCTTTGATTCTAACACTTTTTGGCCATGTCTTAAACTAATTTTGTGCATGTTTTGGACTGCCTTAGCTCTGTTTTTATGCCTCATGGTCGAATGATGCTTGCTATGCATGGTTGTAGTTCAATACCCTTACCTAACTTTGAGTTTTGGAGCCTATTGCATGCTTATGTTGAAGTGTTTCCATGTTTTGGGGCCATTGTGCATCATATTTCAGAGCTTACATGTATTCCCTATTCCCATGTTTTCCACTCTTTAAATGCGTTTGAGAGTCGTGCTTGTATGCCTCGTTTTCGGACCATTGCATGTGCTTCATTTCCATGCCTTTCGAGCCATCATTTAAGATTTTCCCACTATCTTGGACCTGCTTAGGGTCTATTTGGCGCTGGTTTTTCCATTTGTGCATTGCTTTGTGTACTTCTAGTGTAATGCGCTTCAAAAGTTTCGGTATTCGGCCCATCTAGCATGCATTGTGTGAGGTGTTTGCATGATTCGGGACCATCTTGCATGTCATTTCAGAGCTAGAAAATGTATGATTGCATGCCATATTCCATCCCTTGCCATGCTTTGGTAGAGTGGCATTTGATGCCTTAGGTTTGGTCCCTTGCATTGGGCATGTTTGCGTGTGTGTTGTTGCTTCATTTTCACCATGTATGGACACTGATTTGAGTGTGGTTGAGGCCCATTCATTTTAGTTTAAGTCCATCTTGCATTGTGTATGCCATATCCATGTTGTCGCATGCTTAATCGTCGCATTGTGCATGCTTTGTTTATATCTTTGTGTATGTCCATCGCCCTATGTGCATTGTGTATGCCATATAGTGTTATATGCATTGAGTATGCCATTTCTAGTTGCACCTTTGTATGTCATTCCTTGTATGTTTGCATGTCTTAGTTGCATTTCGTTTAGGATTGCATGCTAGTTATTGCATTGTGTTTGCATACCATGCCATTCTAGTTGCGGCATAGTGTTTGGAGTAGGGTTTAGTCCAAACACGGGAAGTTCATTTTTGGCATGGACCCTATTTTCATTGTTTGGAAGGTGGTACAAGGGTGGGAGACCACCTTTTCTCCTTGGAGACCACTTTTTCCCGGTTGGCTAGTTTTCTTGACAGGTAAGTGGTCTCCCTCACTTTTGGGCCACAATTATTGGTCTCCCACCATACCACTAGCTTGCATTGAGTTGGGAGACCACCCCTAGAAGCTACTGACCAGCTGAACCTTTTGACTGTGGTCGGCCGACAAGGGAAGGTGGTCGGCCGACCACCTGAACTGGTCAGCCTACTCCTCCCTCTCTTGTCTCTGTGCCTTGTTACCAGCTGTGCCAGCTGGAAGGCACAGAATTGATCCTCCATACACGTGTATGGATGATCTTCAAACTTGGTTTTAAGCTTCTAGAAGAAGCTTTGAGCCCTCTTGGCTATAAAGGAGGGCCTCTCCCTCATTAGCAAAGGTTCAGAAATTGGATTAAGGCTTGTGCATACACTTCCCTCTATATCTCTCTATCTTGTGTTCAAAAGTCCATTATTATTGGCCTATTGCATACCACTTCTTAGCCTAACACCTCCAACACCAACCTAAGCATCTTGGAGGGTCTTGAGAGGCCCTAAGGTCTGAGTTTTTGGTCTCAAAGCTGCTGGAGTTGCTGAGCTACAAGGGTAACACTTCTTTCCCTCTTTTAAGCCTTATTTTGCTTCATCTTTTAGCTATACTTGCAAGCATTTTTTAGCTTTGTCATAAACTGAAAAAAAGTCTTATTTTGAGGTCCTTAACATATTTGTTTGAGAGTATTTTTCTGTTGGGGGTCATCTACCCCCTTGCATGCTTCATTTCATCTTGTTTTGAGCCATGCCTTAGAGCATTTGTGTTGGCCTTTGTTTGGCCTTCTAGCCTCTAAAATCCACTGGATTATCAGTGGCTAGCATGCTGTTTTGAGCACCAAAATCAAACAGGGGTGACCCTCTCACCCCTTGTCTTGTTTACTAGCATATTTAGCCTAGCAAAGGAGCCCTTACTTGCATGCTTCCAAACCATGTTTCAGGGCATTTTTGGTTTGTTTTAGGACCTGCATAGGCTCTATCCAGAGCCCATTTTTCCATTTTGGGTGTCCATCTTGCATGTGTAGAACAACCCTCTTTATAGCCTATCAAAGGAGCCTATCATTCTTCCATGCATAGACCATGTTTCAGTGGATTTTTGGGCTTTATTTGGTATGTCATACCTCTAACTTTTGCTGGTTTGATGTCCTCTTGATTGCCTCACATGCTTGTAGTGCAAATCCCCTTTACTAGCTTACATTGCATGCTGTTTTGGCATTTGATTCTAACACTTTTTGGCCATGTCTTAAACTAATTTTGTGCATGTTTTGGACTGCCTTAGCTCTGTTTTTATGCCTCATGGTTGTAGTTCAATACCCTTACCTAACTTTGAGTTTTGGAGCCCATTGCATGCTTATGTTGAAGTGTTTCCATGTTTTGGGGCCATTGTGCATCATATTTCAGAGCTTACATATATTCCATATTCCCATGTTTTCCACTCTTTAAATGCGTTTGAGAGTCGTGCTTGTATGCCTCGTTTTCGGACCATTGCATGTGCTTCATTTCCATGCCTTTCGAGCCATCATTTAAGATTTTCCCACTGTCTTGGACCTGCTTAGGGTCTATTTGGCGCTGGTTTTTCCATTTGTGCATTGCTTTGTGTACTTCTAGTGTAATGCGCTTCAAAAGTTTCGGTATTCGGGCCATCTAGCATGCATTGTGTGAGGTGTTTGCATGATTCGGGACCATCTTGCATGTCATTTCAGAGCTGGAAAATGTATGATTGCATGCCATATTCCATCCCTTGCCATGCTTTCATAGAGTGGCATTTGATGCCTTAGGTTTGGTCCCTTGCATTGGGCATGTTTGCGTGTGTGTTGTTGCTTCATTTTCACCATGTATGGACACTGATTTGAGTGTGGTTGAGGCCCATTCATTTTAGTTTAAGTCCATCTTGCATTGTGTATGCCATATCCATGTTGTCGCATGCTTAATCGTCGCATTGTGCATGCTTTGTTTATATCTTTGTGTATGTCCATCGCCCTATGTGCATTGTGTATGCCATATAGTGTTATATGCATTGAGTATGCCATTTCTAGTTGCACCTTTGTATGTCATTCCTTGTATGTTTGCATGTCTTAGCTGCATTTCGTTTAGGATTGCATGCTAGTTATTGCATTGTGTTTGCATACCATGCCATTCTAGTTGCTGCATAGTGTTTGGAGTAGGGTTTAGTCCAAACACGGGAAACGAGGGACGTTTCGTACTCCAAATGACGAAACGTGCCTCGATTCTCGGCCGCCGACCCTCCGGATTATCCATGATGGAGTTTGGGCCTTGTTGTGTTTATATGTGCATTCATTTCACATTGAGTCATGCAATTCGACTCCTCTGCCATCATGCATCGAGATACGTGATTGGTGGCACAAGGATCGAGGACTATACTCCCTAGAGTGTGCAATGATGGGGAGAGTGGTCATGTACACATATGTTGAAAATACTTTGCCATGCCCCTTTCTCGTTCTCTGTTACAGCAAACCGGAAACCTGCAGCAAAAACTGGTCAGCAGCCTTCTGGAGCTTTGTACAGTGTTCCAGAACCAGTTGTAAACAGAGGCAAATCGAGGCATCGCGATGGATTTCCTGACAAGACGACTCGAGCATGCATGCATCCCTATCATTCAAGACCGAGCTGAGGCAGTCCATTTTTGTTTAACTCACATGCTAGTTTCCTTACTTACTTAGTTAATTCATTAATTAATTAATGTTGTGTAATAATTAGTTTAATTAGCTTAGATTAGCTAGATTATTCTGTACTATTTATTCGGACCCTCTGAGAGAGGGCAACGTTGTAATAAGTGTGAGTGTGTGCGATGTATGTCTTTCAACCCCACATCTTTCTCTCTTTTATTTGCCAGCTTATGATGGTTAGTTTAGGGCACGTTTCAATTAGCATCCTTATGCTCGCATGTTTACATCCATTCATCTGTCTTGCATGCACCAGGCTCGGCGCATCATACTAACTGCATTGTATTTCAATTCCAAGTTAAATACATGCTATCTGTTGCATCTCATATACCATGTTTAGAATAGCCGAGCCTATCTTAGTTGCATTTTGCATGTGTTGCATTAGCCATCTTAACATGAACTAGGATCATGCATTGATTACTAACTAGTTTCTGTTTTGGCTTGGAGTACTCAGTGAGTATTTATGCTTTAGCATCCTTGCATGCGTGTGAGTGACTGCCATGATAGCCTGCTGACCATAAGGCTATTTGCTTATGTGATATAACTGTCTGAATGCCTATGGGTGGAGGTTGGGTTATTTGAATTGGAACAATGCATTGAATGAGAGTTTTAAAACCACTTGAGAGTGGCAAAATCATGTTTTCTTAAGCCTACTTGAGGGTGGCAAATCCACGTCTAGCCTACTTGCGAGTAGCACCATCAAACCATCTTTCAAATAAATAAACATGAAATGTTTTGTTCCAGCTCAAACGATCCAGTCTATACTTGTATGCTGTGTGCATCACATAGTAATTCTAGGCTAATAACCGGAATAAGAGCATATAATGTTTTCAAAACTCGATATCATGGTTAGTAGAGGCCGATCTTTGATCGGGCGAGCGGGGGTGCTCACGAAGTGACCTTTCCTAATCGTACCCAAGTTCCCGAGCCGAGGTAACATTGGTGATGACGGACACGTGGTCTTAGGCACGAATCAAGATTTCCTAAATTTTCCAAAATAAAATATTTAGGTGGCGACTCTGTATCTGGCAAAGTAGTCCATGTTTGGCACTTCTTTCAAAAAAATCTGTTTTCAAAAACGATTTGCCGGATTTGGACTCCTTGATGATTCATCGGTCTTGCATTGCACTCTGCGAGATTAGATACAGGACCGTGACATTGAGTCTTGAACTGTAGTAAGCCCAAATGAACAAAACGGGATTTCCTCCTGGGATGTTCGGGGACGTCTACAATGGCCCGTGCTGCCCGCTACTATGACATGCCGAGGGCGGGCTAGAGAGACTTATCAGATTCCCTTCGCTCCTCCTCCAGCTGGTCATGAGCTTGTCGGAGTTTATGGCTCGACCCTAGTATGTGCTATACTTTTCATTTTGCACAGTCATTTCATTTCATTGGATATCCCACAAAATACTAATGACTTCAACATTTCTGCAGGCTCCTATTGAGTACACTCGTCATTCTCTGGAGATGACGGCTTCGGTGATGGGGATGCTGCAAACGAACCTGGACCTGCTCAGTATTTACAACATTCGGGTGAGTTCTTTCAAACTACACCTCATGCCACACCATCTTTTCTCGATACGCCATCATTTGTATAGTCGCACACTACACTGATGCAATACATTGTTCCCATACACCACTCACAGTACACATTTACTGCAAATCATTCACTGCTCACAGCACATTATTCTTGGCATTTGATACATCTTAATTACTGATGCATTTTGGTGGATTACCCTTTTCTCAGATTCCTTTCTTGACGCCAGGCCCATCCGGTACCTCAGCAGGAGCAGGAGCGGGTCCCTCAGCACCTCCCCGAGTAGTAGGGGGAGCAGGACGAGGGACTAGTTCACGGGGGCCTGCCCCAGATGACGATGAGTTTGACGAGGAGGCAATGAGTCCGCGGTCAGAGTCATCTCAGGATGGAGATGGAGCTGGGGATGGCTTGAGTTTAGAGTCAGGTGCTGACGGTGGCGATGTTCCAGAGTCCTCTCGGTCGAGGAAGAGGACGAAGGACCTTTCAGTCTTGAGGTAATTGGCGCCGATCCAGACATTTTGCTGATTCAGACGTTGTTCTTCTTTTTTGCTTTATTTTTCTTTTTACTAGTAGTTTTGCACATTGTACTGTGTCAGGCAGATTTACTTTTTGAAACTATGCTCTTTTGTAAAAAGAATCTATGATGGAATGAAAACAACATTTTGTTGAAAAAGTGTTTCATTTGTACATTCTATGCATCGCATCGCATCATTTTACACAACAATGTAAATAAGATCGAACTTTTGTTTTGAAAACCAACACTCGAATTGCACTAATCAGGTAGTGAACCAACTAACAATAAAACAACTCGATAAGCAAAACAAAGCCTTAACAAGTTTACAACTCGATAAGCAAATTACGACAACTAGATAAATGAAAGGAATATGATTACAACCTGACACAAAAAGAAACTAATACGCCTTAAACGAGACACAACAGAGTCCAACAGGACAAAACAAGACCTTAAAAGACCTAGGTAACAGGACTTCTCTGCAATCAACAACTGGGTTTTCACCAAGAAGGCCAGTGAGCATGAGGGAGAGACTGCCGGCCATATAGGAAGGCCTGTCGGCCATCAGTGTGCCACTGTCGGCCACTGATGAGCCACTGCCGGCCATCGATGGCGGACTCTCTGAAACGGCAACATCTGTCCTCCACTCACTGCCTTATCTTCTACACGAGTTCCAACTTCAGGATTCTCTTCATTTTAGCTCAAATTTGCACCAAATGGAAGCATTCCTTGCTCAAAACCTCTCAAGTTGGATTGCCAACTTAGATGGCTCAGAAAAGCTTAATTTCCAGGATTTTGGCATAAGTGCACTATTCAGGTTGAGTCGCACTCCGCTACGTTTTCCGTTTCTTCATGCCGCGGCAAGGTTTTGGAATCCAGTGACACACGTCTTTAGCTTTGGCGGGCAAGAGATGTGTCCTACTTTTGAAGACTTTCGAGTTTTAATGGAATCCGAGCGCGATGAGGAAATCTTGCCACAATTTCACTTTGGCCATGTCCAAGCATTGGGGCGGATGTGTGGGCTCACTTTGCATGATGCTCGATCATTGATTCATGATAGAGAGTTAGACATTCCGAGCTTGATTTGTCGGTTTTTTAATGCCGGTGACCGCGGCGACCATCATTGGCAGGGTTATCGGTGACATGCACTTTGCTTGTGCATGTTGTCTTATTTCTTAATTGCCCAGGCTCCGGTGGGTTTAGCACCCGTTTGATTGAAGTTGCTGAGGGCTTGAGGGAGGGAAAAAGTTGCATCGCCATGGCGCTTGCTGAGACGTTGATAGGTTTGGACGCCTTTCATTGCCGAGAGACGGCTAGATTGGCAGGGAGTCCACTACTATTACAGGTACGTTTCCCACCCTTTCTCATATATGTTTCTCACATCGCTCGGCCCTCAGGCTCGGTTTTTCTCTCAAAATCCTTTTCTTACTTTTCTCTCAACATCCGCCTCTCTATTCTTTAATCTCTCATTTTTCAATCCCTCCCCAAATATGGTTGATGGACAAATTGAAGGTTATGGACTCCTACCCCACATATTCAGCTCGCAGCTATTTCTTTCGGTGATGTCTAGTTGATGCTCTTAATGAGGAATGGTGGTTCAACTGGATGTGCAGCTTATCCATTACTGACATCACTTGGCGCTGCCCTTGGCTCAATCTACCGGCGATGAGTTATAGCATGACCCGTCAGCCCGGGATCCAATTGGCTGGCCTGACACATTGCGTGTTCTATTTTCCATTCCAATTCTGGCGTCAGTTTGGACATGATCAGACTTGCCCGAAGAAGGGGATAGAGTATCCTGCTACATTTCCGATCCGTGGCACGCAGCTAGCTCGGTATGCCACAGCATGTAGGACAAGAGAGCTTCTGGCTCCTACTCCCGCTTTCAGCTGCACCCTTTCTGATGAGTGCCTAGATTGGCTCAATGAAGAGGCACAGGTAGGGCCCATTTTGGCATTGGAGGCTTCCACAAGCTCTGGGAGGGGAGGCAGGAATACCTGACTTATGCCCCGAATTTATTTGCTTTAATCAGAACTTTCAAGTATTCTTTATGAACGTAATAAAAAGCAACTTCGATTTGTACTCAAGAGTAGGAGAACTCTATACTGAAATCAATGAAATTGAAGGTTGTGGGTACTGAAAATTTTCTATTTGGGTCCAAAAATGGTCGAAGTTGTAAAAAGATTAATTTGAGCAAAATTAATTTTTATTAAAACTTTTCAAAACCATTTTCGATATGGATCAAAACTGGACACGCCTGAGATCTGTCACTGAGATGCACAATCTCGGATCCTAGCAATTGGAAAGTTGCCCCTAGTCTGAATAGCACTGCACTGGAGATCATAACCGAGCTCTTGAATGCAAAATAGACGAAGATGACCAAACATGATCACATGGACAAAGTTGGTCGGGGAAGTGTTTATGGCTGGACTTCGGGCTGAAGTTGCCTACGTATCCCAAAGATGGGAATCAACCCTTACGTAGTTCGGCTTGGGTTCACTCGTGTATTTACTCTCCTTTTGCGCTCTAACTTTTGCCAAGGCCGCCCTTTGCGGGTCTTCAACCTTGCGAGCTCAGTTTTTATAATTTCAAAATTTTTTGTGCTTTAACTTTTGCCAAGGTCGCCCTTTCGGGTTTTCGGCCTAGCGAGCCACTCAGGGAAAATATTTCTTCAACTTGTCCATGTTGATCGGTTGGGAGAACTCTAGGCCATCTAGGTCCATCAGAACTACAGCTCCACCTGACCAGATAGACTTGATGATGTAAGGGCCAGTCCATATGGGTCTGAACTTGCCCCTAGGGTCGTGAATGGGAGCTCAATTGTCTTTGAGCACTAAATCCCCTTCTTTCAAATTCCTGGACTCAACCTTCTTGTTGAAAGCCCTGGGGATTCTGCGTTGATAACCCTGAACACGGTACAGTGCTTTTAGCCTTCTCTCATCAAACAACATTAGTTCTTCTAACCTGCTCTTCTGCCAATCTACCTCAGCTATCTGACACTCAGCCAGTACTCACAATGACAGAACCTCAATTTTGATAGGTAGAACAGCCTCCATTCCGTACACCAAGGCAACTTATCCGGTAGCCCCATAGAGCAAATGGCAACTTATCCGGCCAGTCCCGGTAGGTTTCCACCATCTTCTGCAAAATGTGTTTAATATTCTTGTTGGCGGCCTCAATTACCCCGTTGGTCTGTGGTCGATACGTAGACGACTTATGGAACGCCATGTTGTATTTCTCCAACAGGTCGATCACTTCCTTCTTGAAGTGGGAACCATTATCTGAAATGATCTCATTCGAGACCCCGTAGCGACAGATGATGTTGTTCCTGATGAACTTTGCAGCATGTGAAGCCTTCAGCACCGCATAAGATTGGGCCTCAACCCACTTCATAAAATAGTCTATCGCCACCAAAATAAACTCATGGCCATTGGACCCTTTTGGAGTGACAGCTCTGATCACATCAATCCCCTAGACTGAAAACGGCCATGGCGAGGTCATGTTGTACAGCTTAGATGGCGGAATGTTCATGCGATTTGTATGGATTTGACATTTGTGGCATCAGCAAACAAAGCCAATACAATCCTCCTCCATGGTGGACCAGTAATAACCCTGTCTGAGGATCTTCCAGGCTAGCATCACCCTATTCATGTGCGCTCTGCACTCTCCTCTATAGATGGCCTCCATTAGGCGCTTCGATTTATCAACATCAACAACAATTTATGCATTCCGAGATGACCTCTCTTGTACAGTTTATCCCCGCAGATGATGAACTAAGCAGCCACTCTTCTAATTGCCCTCTTATCTTGGGCATTTGCCCCTGGTGGATACGCCTCTTTCTCCAAGAAGTTCCAAACGTCATAATACCAGGGGTTCTTATCTTGAACCTCTTCTATGACAGCAATCAACTCGTAAGCCGGCACAAATTTCTGGTCAATAATGATCTGACGCATCCGGACTCCAAAAGGGATGTCTATCACGGAAGATAGAGTTGCTAGTGAGTCTACAAACCTATTGTTCTCTCTTAGCAGATGGGCGAAATTCAACTTCTCAAACCGAAGCATCAGCAAGTCCAAGGTCTGGTGGTAAATTCTCATCTTTCCTTCTTTGAGTTTCCAATCTCCTTTAGCTTGAGATACAACAAGGTTTGAGTCCCCGATGACGTTCAACCATTTTGCCCCTAGTTCTAGGGCAGCTTCTAAACCAACAATGCATGCCTCATTTTCTGATTCATTGTTCGATACTTTGAAACGGAGTTTGAATGCTAGACGGATGCGAGAATTGTTGGGTGCTATCAACAACACTCCTATCCCATACCCGTATTGGTTTGACGCTCCGTCAAAGTACATCGTCCAAAATTCTTCTCCGATGTGCAAAATGGCCTCATTTGGGAATAGGTACTCAACTGCTTCATCCCCTTCAACTGGGTGATCGGCAAGAAACTCCGCTATCGCTCTCCCCTTTACTGACTTACGCATCACATACTTCAGATCGAATTCGGAAAGCAAAAGCAACAAATGAGCTAGCCTACCCGTAAGTGCTAGTTTCTCAAAGAGATATTTGATGGGATCTAATCTTGAAACTAACATTATAGAGTGAGCTAACAGGTAGTGCCGTAACTTCCTGGTAGCCCATACCAAGGCCAAACAAGCCTTTTCCAGTGGAGTGTATAGAGTCTCGTATTCCAGCATTTTCTTGCTTAGATAGTAAACAACCCTCTCCACTTTGTCCTCAGACTCTTGTGCAAGCATGCAGCCCATTGTAGTCTCAGTCGCTGAAAGATACAAAATCAACAGTTTGCACAGCTCAGGCAGTGACAACACAGGTGGGTTTTGTAGGTATTGCTTAATCTGTTCAAAAGCAGCTTGGCATCAGCCGTCCCATTGGAACTTCGTTCCTTTCTTCAGGAGACCAAAGAGTGGTTCACAAGTTAAGGTTAATTTTGAGATAAACCGTCTTATGAATTACACTTTACCTAGAAAGCCTCGCACCTCCTTTTTAGTCCTTGGTGGTGGCATTTCTAAGATGGCCTTAATCTTGGAAGGATCGACCTCGATGCCCCTCTGTGTGATAAAAAACCCCAGCATTTTCTTTGCTGTAACACCAAACGTACATTTCTGAGGATTCAGCCGCTACCGGAATTCTCTGATCCTTTGGAAAAACTTTTGCAAGGCGGTGTAGTGGCCCTCTCTTTCTTTGGACTTGACAATCATGTCGTCCACGTACACCTCAACCTCTTTGTGAATCATGTCGTGTAATATCGTGGTCGCAGCCCGTTGATATGTAGCTCCAGCATTCTTCAGCCCAAATGGCATTACCCTTTAATAATAGGTCCCCCAAGGGGTAGTAAAAGCATTCTTCTCCCGGTCTTCGGGTGCCATTACAATCTGATTGTAGCCGGAGAAGCCATCCATGAATGAGGGCAAAGCATGCCCAGCAGTAAAATCCACTAACTCATCGATATGCAGCAGAGGAAAGTCATCCTTCGGATTAGCTTTATTCAAATCTCTGAAGTCCACACATACCCAGGTCCTGCCATCCTTCTTCGGCACTGGAACGATGTTGGCCAACCAAGTTAGGTATTCGGATACCAGCACGAACCCTACGTCAATTTGCTTGGTGACCTCTTCTTTGATCTTGATAGCCCAATCTGGGTGGATCCTTTGAGCTTCTGCTTGACAGGTCGAGCCTCTGGGTCGAGAGGGATCCGGTGCTGTACAATCTCAGGATCGATTCCAGGCATGTCTTCGTAGGACCACGCGAAAACATCTTTGAAATCTTTTAATAAAGCGACTAAGTGTAGACGCGTCCCGCGAGGGGCCCTTCGCTGCTATAGTTTGGACTCGCGATTTTGTTGTCGCGGTTCTTAATCTAAACCAAAGAGTCCAAATCTGGCAAATTGTTTTGAGAAAACAGATGTTTTGAAAAGAGAAGTGCCAAACATGGACTGCTTTGCCAGATACAGAGTCGCCACCTAAATATTTTATTTTGGGGGAATTTAGGAAACCCTGACTCGGTGCCGACGGCCACATGTCCGTCATCACCGGAGTTGTCTCGGCTCGGGAGCTAGGGTACGATTGGGGAAGGAGCACCCCCTTTCGCCCGGTCCGAAGACCGGCCTCTACTAACCATGATATCCGATTTTGAAAACGTTATGTGTTCTTAATCCATTTATTAGCCTAGAATTACTATGTTATGCGTGCAACAAACAAGTATAGACTAGATTGCCTAATTTGGAAACAAGCATTGCATATCCGTTTGTTTTGAAAAGCGTTTTGGTTGGGATTTGCAACTCGCAAGTAGTCTAAAATATGGATTTCAATGAGTTTTTCCAACTCAAACAATCCAACCTTCACCCACAGGCATTAAAACAGTTTAACACATAAGCACTTAGCCGCATGGCAGGCATACTGTCATGGTAGCATTCACACACATGCGACATGCTAAAGCATTTAAAATACTCACATAGTACTCCGTGCCAAAACAAAGAACTCGTTAGCAAACATGCATGATCCAAGTCCATGTTAAGTGCCTAATGCATCGCATACAAAATGTTGCTAGAATAGGCTCGGCTATCCTAAACATGGCATGTGAAAATGCGCAACTATCACATATTCAGTTTTTGAATTTGAAGTACAAATGCAGTTAGCGTGATGTACTGAGCCTAATGTATGCAATACAAATGCATGAATGCACGCATGCATAACATAAGGTATGCTAATTTTAAAGATTCCCTAATACTAACCATCAAAGCAGGTAAGTAAAAGGGAAGAAAGAAATGGGGGTTGGAAGACATACACACCACCCACACACACTTATTACAGATTTGCCCTCACTCGGAGGGACCGAATAAATATTACAAATTAATTAACTACACAAGCTAATTAAATATTACAAATTAATTAATTAATTAACGAATTAACTAATCTAGGAAAATAGATAAACCGCCTCGGGAAATGCACCGCCATGCATAGGCTGCCTCTGTTTTCCTTCCTTCACTCCTCTGGAGGCTGTCAAAACCTCAGGACTACTTCCCTAGACATTGAGGAGTACCACCGGCTGAGTGGAATTTCCACCGGCAGTGGAATGTGGCCACCGGCACAAGGTGAGGCTATCGGCAGAGAAATAGTTGCCGGTCGGCACTTTATACTGCCGGTCGGCAGAGTGTTCCTGCAGAATCTGCAAATGACAGCAACAGAGGGCAAGGCAAAGCATGGCAGCACACAAGTGCAATTGAGGTGCGCAAGATAGCGCGAACAAATGCAATGCACAAAATAGTGCGATGCGCAAAATAGCGCGAACAAAATGTAATGCACTAACAAGTGCAATTGAGGTGCGCAAGATAGCGCGAACAAATGCAATGCACAAAATAGTGCGATGCGCAAAATAGCGCGAACAAAATGTAATGCACTAACAAGTGCAATTGAGGTGCGCAAGATAGCGCGAACAAATGCAATGCACAAAATAGTGCGATGCGCAAAATAGCGCGAACAAAATGTAATGCACTAACAAGTGCAATTGAGGTGCGCAAGATAGCGCGAACAAATGCAATGCACAAAATAGTGCGATGCGCAAAATAGCGCGAACAAAATGTAATGCACTAACAAGTGCAATTGAGGTGCGCAAGATAGCGCGAACAAATGCAATGCACAAAATAGTGCGATGCGCAAAATAGCGCGAACAAAATGTAATGCACTAACAAGTGCAATTGAGGTGCGCAAGATAGCGCGAACAAATGCAATGCACAAAATAGTGCGATGCGCAAAATAGCGCGAACAAAATGTAATGCACTAACAAGTGCAATTGAGGTGCGCAAGATAGCGCGAACAAATGCAATGCACAAAATAGTGCGATGCGCAAAATAGCGCGAACAAAATGTAATGCACTAACAAGTGCAATTGAGGTGCGCAAGATAGCGCGAACAAATGCAATGCACAAAATAGTGCGATGCGCAAAATAGCGCGAACAAAATGTAATGCACTAACAAGTGCAATTGAGGTGCGCAAGATAGCGCGAACAAATGCAATGCACAAAATAGTGCGATGCGCAAAATAGCGCGAACAAAATGTAATGCACTAACAAGTGCAATTGAGGTGCGCAAGATAGCGCGAACAAATGCAATGCACAAAATAGTGCGATGCGCAAAATAGCGCGAACAAAATGTAATGCACTAACAAGTGCAATTGAGGTGCGCAAGATAGCGCGAACAAATGCAATGCACAAAATAGTGCGATGCGCAAAATAGCGCGAACAAAATGTAATGCACTAACAAGTGCAATTGAGGTGCGCAAGATAGCGCGAACAAATGCAATGCACAAAATAGTGCGATGCGCAAAATAGCGCGAACAAAATGTAATGCACTAACAAGTGCAATTGAGGTGCGCAAGATAGCGCGAACAAATGCAATGCACAAAATAGTGCGATGCGCAAAATAGCGCGAACAAAATGTAATGCACTAACAAGTGCAATTGAGGTGCGCAAGATAGCGCGAACAAATGCAATGCACAAAATAGTGCGATGCGCAAAATAGCGCGAACAAAATGTAATGCACTAACAAGTGCAATTGAGGTGCGCAAGATAGCGCGAACAAATGCAATGCACAAAATAGTGCGATGCGCAAAATAGCGCGAACAAAATGTAATGCACTAACAAGTGCAATTGAGGTGCGCAAGATAGCGCGAACAAATGCAATGCACAAAATAGTGCGATGCGCAAAATAGCGCGAACAAAATGTAATGCACTAACAAGTGCAATTGAGGTGCGCAAGATAGCGCGAACAAATGCAATGCACAAAATAGTGCGATGCGCAAAATAGCGCGAACAAAATGTAATGCACTAACAAGTGCAATTGAGGTGCGCAAGATAGCGCGAACAAATGCAATGCACAAAATAGTGCGATGCGCAAAATAGCGCGAACAAAATGTAATGCACTAACAAGTGCAATTGAGGTGCGCAAGATAGCGCGAACAAATGCAATGCACAAAATAGTGCGATGCGCAAAATAGCGCGAACAAAATGTAATGCACTAACAAGTGCAATTGAGGTGCGCAAGATAGCGCGAACAAATGCAATGCACAAAATAGTGCGATGCGCAAAATAGCGCGAACAAAATGTAATGCACTAACAAGTGCAATTGAGGTGCGCAAGATAGCGCGAACAAATGCAATGCACAAAATAGTGCGATGCGCAAAATAGCGCGAACAAAATGTAATGCACTAACAAGTGCAATTGAGGTGCGCAAGATAGCGCGAACAAATGCAATGCACAAAATAGTGCGATGCGCAAAATAGCGCGAACAAAATGTAATGCACTAACAAGTGCAATTGAGGTGCGCAAGATAGCGCGAACAAATGCAATGCACAAAATAGTGCGATGCGCAAAATAGCGCGAACAAAATGTAATGCACTAACAAGTGCAATTGAGGTGCGCAAGATAGCGCGAACAAATGCAATGCACAAAATAGTGCGATGCGCAAAATAGCGCGAACAAAATGTAATGCACTAACAAGTGCAATTGAGGTGCGCAAGATAGCGCGAACAAATGCAATGCACAAAATAGTGCGATGCGCAAAATAGCGCGAACAAAATGTAATGCACTAACAAGTGCAATTGAGGTGCGCAAGATAGCGCGAACAAATGCAATGCACAAAATAGTGCGATGCGCAAAATAGCGCGAACAAAATGTAATGCACTAACAAGTGCAATTGAGGTGCGCAAGATAGCGCGAACAAATGCAATGCACAAAATAGTGCGATGCGCAAAATAGCGCGAACAAAATGTAATGCACTAACAAGTGCAATTGAGGTGCGCAAGATAGCGCGAACAAATGCAATGCACAAAATAGTGCGATGCGCAAAATAGCGCGAACAAAATGTAATGCACTAACAAGTGCAATTGAGGTGCGCAAGATAGCGCGAACAAATGCAATGCACAAAATAGTGCGATGCGCAAAATAGCGCGAACAAAATGTAATGCACTAACAAGTGCAATTGAGGTGCGCAAGATAGCGCGAACAAATGCAATGCACAAAATAGTGCGATGCGCAAAATAGCGCGAACAAAATGTAATGCACTAACAAGTGCAATTGAGGTGCGCAAGATAGCGCGAACAAATGCAATGCACAAAATAGTGCGATGCGCAAAATAGCGCGAACAAAATGTAATGCACTAACAAGTGCAATTGAGGTGCGCAAGATAGCGCGAACAAATGCAATGCACAAAATAGTGCGATGCGCAAAATAGCGCGAACAAAATGTAATGCACTAACAAGTGCAATTGAGGTGCGCAAGATAGCGCGAACAAATGCAATGCACAAAATAGTGCGATGCGCAAAATAGCGCGAACAAAATGTAATGCACTAACAAGTGCAATTGAGGTGCGCAAGATAGCGCGAACAAATGCAATGCACAAAATAGTGCGATGCGCAAAATAGCGCGAACAAAATGTAATGCACTAACAAGTGCAATTGAGGTGCGCAAGATAGCGCGAACAAATGCAATGCACAAAATAGTGCGATGCGCAAAATAGCGCGAACAAAATGTAATGCACTAACAAGTGCAATTGAGGTGCGCAAGATAGCGCGAACAAATGCAATGCACAAAATAGTGCGATGCGCAAAATAGCGCGAAATGGAATGCACAAAACAGTGCGATGCGCAGAACAGCGCGAACAATTTTGAATGCAAAGCAATTGAATCGTGATCCAATCACGAGCGGTTCGAAACCACACCTATGTCAAATAGATTGATGGAGGTAACAAGTCTGTCTACCATAGAACGGTCAACTGAACTATGAGTATTGTAGACAGACGCAAGAACAAGTATTGGGTGGAATTGACATAAGTGGGGAAACGACCCGCTAGAGAAGGGATAATGATCCTAATGTCGGATGCAAAAATTATGCAATCTACAATGCAATGGATATGGCACGCAGGCCAAACCAAATTTTTCCTAGGAAAGGCATGTACTTGTACAAGCCATGTCTAACACAGAAAAGGTGCCGCAACCCTCAAACCAACATACCAGCGTGGAATAGGCGTGTACACATGCAGAACTGTGTTTTACGTGAAAAGTAAGGGCACATACCAGACCAAGCTCAACATGGAAAGGCGCGAGCCATGGATGGAAGGTGGTGCAATGAATGCATGCAAGCTACAATGCAATATTTACAAAATGCATGACAATGCAGTATGATGCGATCTACTGGGGGAAAATGCAATGAATGTATGCAGGCTATAATGCAAATGCATGACAATGCACTATGATGCAATGACTATGATTGCAACTTTCCCTATCTTACCAACAGGGCGATATACTAGGTTGGTTCAGTATCCAGAACTGAGGCGTAGACACGCCACCTCAATTTATGGGGCTTCCATACAGATTTCAAGCCAAGGGTACACCCCTGGGTATTTAAACCAGACTTCAGTCTCGGAATTCCCGAACCTTTGCGTTCTAGGCATAAGCCGTTCGAACTCTAGTTTCCACCGTCCCAGTTGGTCTTCTAGGAACTCACCGCAAACATAGGCAGGTGGCTTTACCAGACCATCGAAAGTCGTTTGGCACGACAAACACCGAAGGAATTGCACCTCCAGAAGATTTAAGGTCTCCTAGACCGGGGATACCTGCGCGGTTCGTCTGGTCGCTCCAGCCTCAAATGAACCGTACATACAATATCGTGTCTGAAAAGAAAACAAACTTAACAGGTACAATATTGTTAGCAATATGCATGAGAATGCAAATGAACTGCACACATCAATGTGCCGAAGGTTTTGCACCTCCCAAGGATTTAAGGTCTCCTAGACCGTCGATATTTACAAAATGCACCGAAGGTTTCGCACCTCCAAAGGATTTAAGGTCTCCTAGACCGTGCGTGTTTAAGGTCTCGCCAGACCGGCGCGCGTGTTTAAGGTCTCGCCAGACCGTCTGCTGGGGAACAATGCAAGAATGAGGCACGCATGCCGATGCAAATGAAGCATGATACAAGATGATACAAATGAGACACGCGTGCCTCATAAAATGCAAAAATGAAACAAATGAGACACGCATGCCTCACAAGATGCAAGAATGATGCAAGTGTGACACGTATGCGACACGAAATGCAAAATGAAACAAATGAGACACGCGTGCCTCATAAAATGCAAAAAAGATGCAAGTGTGACACGCATGCCACACGAAATGCAAAATGATACAAATGAGACACGCGTGCCTCATAAGATGCAAAAATGATGCAAGCGTGACACGCATGCCACACGAAATGCAAAATGATACAAATGAGACACGCGTGCCTCATAAGATGGAAAAATGATGCAAGTGTGACACGTATGCCACACGGAATGCAAAATTTTGAAAATTGGACTTATACGCTACGCGAAGCCGGTTCGTATTCAAAACAATGCAATGTACTAACAAGTACAAGTAAGGTGCGCAAAATAACGCGAGAGGATACATGCAAGATGCAAGTGAGGTGCACAAAATAGTGCGATGCGCAAAACAGCGCGAACAATTAAACTGCACAAAACAGTGCGATACGCAAAATAACGCGATCGAAATACAATGCACAAACCAGTGCGATGCGCAAAACAGCGCGAACAATTAAACTGCACAAAACAGTGCGATGCGCAAAATAGCGCGATCAATAAGCTGCACAAAACAGTGCGATGTGCAAAATAGCGCGAAAAATGAGCTGCACAAAACAGTGCGATGCGCAAAATAGCGCGAACAATAAACTGCACAAAATAATGCGATGCGCAAAATAGCGCGAACAATGAGCTGTAATGCACAAAACAGCGTGATGCGCTAAACAGCGCGATTGATTTTGAAATGCACAAAACAGTGCGATCGATTGAAATGCACAAAACAGTGTGATGCGCAAAATAGCGCGAACAATTAAACTGCACAAAACAGTGCGATGCGCAAAATAGCGCGATCAATAAGCTGCACAAAACAGTGCGATGCGCAAAATAGCGCGAACAATAAACTGCATAAAATAGTGCGATGCGCAAAATAGCGCGAACAATGAGCTGTAATGCACAAAACAGTGCGATGCGCTAAACAGCGCGATTGATTTTGAAATGCACGAAACAGTGCGATCGATTGAAATGCACAAAACAGTGCGATGGATTGAAATGCACAAAACAATGCGATGGATTGAAATGCACAAAACAGTGCGATGGATTGCATGCTCTATGCAAATGACAACACGTATGCCAGCGAAAATGTGACACGCATGCCGATGAAAATAAAGCACGCGTGCCGATGGAAATGGGGCACACATGCCGATGCAAAATAATACAGATGAAATAAATGAGACACGCATGCCTCACGAGATGCAAAATGATGCTCAGTGCGATACGTATGCCACACAGAATGTAAACGATGCTAAGTGTGACACGCATGCCACACGAAATGTAAAATGTTGCTAAGTGTGGCACGCGTGCCACACGGAATGTAAATGGACTTAAATGCGTAACAACGCACGTGTTTCGGAATGCACGACAATGCATGGAATAAAAATGCAATGACAATGCACGAGAGATGCACATGACAATGCAAGGGGTGCGTGTTACAACGCATGTAGTATGCATAACAATGCGAATGTGAGGCGCATGACAGCGCGATGTAATGCACCGAAGTAGTGTGATGAACGCGTGCAACACCCATGGGGCAACTCTTGAATTTAAAAGGATACAAAAAGGATACACCTTGCACGAATTCGAGTGCCACGCACGGAAAACACGACCCGAAGTCAATACGGGGGCCGGTTGAGCGTCGGGGATGCACTTTCTTGAGCTATGAAGACCACAAACTTCTCATATGGCCTAAACAAGGCTGTAGGAACCCCACCGGCAGGAAGGGAAGGCCACCGGCTGTCCACCGGCTGAAAAATAACTTCATCGGCACAAAATAATGCCGGCCGGCACAAAATTATGCCGACCGGCAGAAAGTTGCTGAGTCAGGGCAGATTCGACTTTTCACCTCGGGTGTTTTAAAATAGGGCTTCAAACCCTATTTTCTCACTTCCACATCTGCCGAAAACTCTCACTCTCTCTCTCTAGAGCATTTTTCTCTTCTTTTTCGCCCGTTTCTTCGCGTTCTACGCCCGTTTCGTCGTCGGATTCGCGATTTTCTTCGCGTTTCGGACATTTTCAACTGAACACATCTTCGTTTCGGTGCCTCGTTTGGCGTTCTCGCCTTTTCGGGGTTTGTTCCCCTCATTTTCCTCTTGATTTTCGTGCCTTCTCACATCCCGGCCTTCCTGGCCATTTCCGACCCTCTCGGGAGTTGACTTTCCGGTTGACTCTTCGTATTCCGGCCCGGTTTTCCTTTCTCCAGCTATTTTCTCATCATTCTTGACATGGCGGACGACATTCCATGTGGCGGGACTCCCCCGGACCACGAGATGGATCCCGGGGTTGAGCTCCTACCTTTGAGCGAGCGCCCGTTCGACCCGGCGACCTACCGACCGGCGATCCATGTTCTGCCCCCCGACAGTCTGCGCCAGTTCCGGAGCTTCGAGAGGCACGCGGCGCCCGAGCTATTGCTGCGCGAGCCTACCTCCCATCTATCCTTCAGCACTTCCGAGGTAACTCTTTGTCTTCTGCTTTACTTTTCGCAATGTAGGATACAAAACTGCTGTAGCTCGTTGTATTCTTTAACTGCTGAAATCTGATATACCGTAGACTGTAGTTGACTGTAAACATACATACAACTGACATCTGTTTGAGATTGGCACATGTACACACACTGCACTAACCCCGAATCACTCGAACACACGACACACACTGTTTTTCACTGCAAACACACCGGTACCCGGTATTTGTCTGAATCTGTTAAATTTGCACACATGCTATATCTGTTCTGAACCCCCCCCAAACATGTTGACGCATCACACACTGTAGTTCACTGTAAGCACACCGGCACCCGATATCTGCTTAAATCTGAACATATGCACACATGTTATACTGTACTGAACGACTAAAACACGCTGACGTATCACACGTATTTCACTGTAAGCACACCGGCACCCGGTATTTTTAGATCTGTTAAACTTGCACGCATGCTACATCTGTACTGAACCACCAAAACACGCTGACACATCACACGCCGTAGTTCATTGTAAGCACACCGGCACCCGGTGTCTGTTTAAATTTGTCAAATTTGCACGCATGCTACTCCTGCTTTGCTTGTTAAAACTGCATTTTGAATGTTGTTTTGCAATTGTTATTTTCTGTTTACAGGAGGATTCCCATACCATCCGCGGGTGTGGGAATACTGGCGCTCGGGAGTGGTACGATGAGCTCCCTGATGCAGTCCGACGCATAGCGGACCGGGCGGGCTTCAGCGCCTTCTGCCGAGGGCTCTCCAGGCTTTCCACATGCAGGCCTCTCCTCGCCGCTCTGGCGGAGAGGTGGTGGGACACCACCGATTCGTTTCACTTTTCCGCAGCAGGGGACATGACGATGACCCCTTACACACATACATTCTGCTTCACACTGACTGTACACTGCTCACACTGTACACTGCACACAATACACTGCACAACACACGGCTTTGCTATTTCTGCTTTATTCTATATTCTGCTTTATCTGATGGTCATACTGACATCTGTTTTGCAGTTGTGGGTTTATGCCTACTTTCCTAGGCTCGCACCCATGCCAGTCACAGAGACCCCCCTGGTTGTCCCCTTTTCACGCCGCTTTGACGGGAGATGCACTCGGCGGCCGCGAGAGACATTCGGCTTCTTCCGCCGATACTTTGACACCATCACCCCCGCAGAGGTATGTTTTACTTTCAGTTTATTTAAGCTTCGCCTTTCCACTGCACATTTCAATAACAGTAGATAACAAACTGTTTGTCACTTTCAAATCACTTGGCGGCCGTGGGCTCCATTGCCGGCGGTGATGCGGGACCGATTTACTGGCGCTGAGGAGAGCGTTTTCTACGCCAGACCCTAGGGTTACCTGAGCAGATAGTCCCGGTTCACCCTTCTGCGGACATGAGGGAGACTGAGAGGCTCACCACCGAGCAGCTGGATGATTATACCATTGGTTGGGAGGAGATCGGCTTCCGAGGCACCGGCGACTATCGGGAGTATGTGCAGACGTACCTGATGCGACCCCTGAGCGGTGGCTGTCGAGCAGAGGGGGCCAGGCCTGCGGCGCCAGCGGTTGGGGCAGGAGTAGGAGCGGGAGCCGGATCTTCGAGGAGGGCCCGCGTCCGTGGCAGGGGCGGAGCTCAGGGAGGACGGGGAGCTGGCTGGCCCGCCTTGCCTGCTGTACTGACTTTCCAGGGGCAGGGTGGGGCGACCTATCAGATCCCCTTCACCCCTCCGCCAACTGATCACGAGTTCATCGGTGTCCCCGACTTACCTATCAGATCCCCTTCGCCCCTCCGCCAGCTGGTCACGAGTTCGTCGGTGTCCCCGACTTACCTCCGGTATGTATTACTGTGTTTTTGTACAGTCATTTCATTTCAGTTTATTTGATATTCCACAGAATATTGATGCATCTGATGTTTTGCAGGCTTCTTCTGCGTACACCCGCCAGTCATTGGAGATGAATGCCTCCATGATGGGTGTGCTCCAGCGGACTTTTGATCTCCTAGCCCTCTACAACATCCCGGTATGTTCTTCTGACACTGGCCTCAAACCATTCATACACTGCTTCACATAATCTGATGCATGGCACAACACCTGATACACTAATCTGACAGCATCTGACACACTACACTCGTTGCATTCTGCACTGTACTCTGTATTCTGGACTGATAGACTGCTCACGGCATCCACACATTGTACTCATACATCGCATTCTGCACTGATAAACTGCTCACGGCATTCTCACACTGTACTCATACACTGCATTCTGCACCGTTAAACTGTC
>NW_021025411.1:2195474-2208293 GCF_004153795.1 Camellia sinensis
ATCAACCCAAACACTTATGGACAGACCTAAAACATGTCAAGATAAGCACAAAATCTTCACAAGACTAAGCCTAAAACATGCTAGAACTAAGGCTAACAACCTAAGGCATATTAAGGCAATATCGTGGCATTACATGGTAGGTATGCTAAGCATGCATTGTGTACCAAAACCAAGTAAAAACAGAGGCATAATATGACATATTAAGCACAAAAAGCAGCCAAGACATGGTCAATATACACTTTAATATGGTGCTCCCTCAAGAGGCCAAAAATGGTCCATTTTAAGGACAATAAGGAGAGGGGTTGGCCCTCTCCTTTTGGAGACTTCAAGGCACCATCTCCACCACTGAAATCCCTCAAGATTTCAGTGGTGAAGAGGCCCAAACACCAAATTCCCGAAACTAGCACAAAATAGCACAAAATGAGGCCTTTCAAGGCCTAAGAGGGGTCAAGCACCCTCAAACCACAAAACACCCTTAATAAACAATCAAGAGGGCTAAAAAATAGAACTTTTTTGTATTATACACTAAGCACAAAAACAGTTCTAAGATAGGTAGAAATAAGGTGCAAAAATGGGGAATAAAGGGGTGAGATTCTTACCCTTGAAGACCCCTTCACAAGTGATGCTCCAATGGCCTTCCTTGGCTTGAATCCAACACCAAAACTTCAAAATCAGTCCCTTAGAACCTCAGTTTCAAGAGGAAGGTGAAACATTAGGTGTTTATGTGCAATAGTAAGACACAAAACACCTAGAGCACAAAAGAGAGGGAAAGAGAGATAGGATGTGTATCTAACCCTAACCCTAGAACTCAAACCCTAACAATGGCTGTCTAAGCTCTCAAAATATCTCAAGTCTCTAACCAAGTGTCTCCCCTAGCAACAAGAGAGAGACCCTCCCTTTATGGAACTTCTTGTCTTGTAAAGCTTACAAGACAAGCTTCATAAGAGGGAGATCCCTCCATACACGTGTATGGAGGGCAGCAAAAAATAAGACAGCTGTCTTAAAATATCTGCAAAATCAGATGCACAGTAATCGGCCGGCCAAAAATACCATTTTGGCAAAAAATAGTGCCGCCCGACAACAAATAGTGCCGACCTGCAACAAAATGTGCCGACCGGCAACAAATAGTGCCGATGGCAGCAAAAACCAGCCGGTGGCCTCTAGCCACTGCCGGTGATGTGTGGGGATGCCTCACAAGGCATTCCCTGCCCCTCCAAGGCAAAACACAAGTGTTTGGTGTAAAACCAGACACTAAACAGTCGAGTTCGGAGATCCTGAGGGAAGGCGCGCGAGCCAAGACCTCTGGGAACTCCAAACGAACACAAACATGGATAGTCACCGAGTGTTCAAACGGTGACGTCCAAGTCTTGAGGACGGTCAAAAATGGGGTGTCTACACTAAGCGCTCGCGCTCCTCCGAAGACAACGTGGACCCGATCTGGACCAGCTGCGGGTCCTTCTCAGTAACAACGTTAATTTAAGTGATTTCATCAACTAGTGGTTTTACAAACCTCTCCTGCTCTTGTTCAAGCAAATATTTCAAAACCAGAGGAATTTCTTCCTCGTCGTTTTTGAAAGTCCTGATTAATACAATAAATCAAAGGCACAGAAAAGTACTCAAAAGCCACAGCTATTCCATTCTCATTAATCACTTCATCCAGTCCATCTAATTCTTCTGTTACAACAGACTCAAAAGAGAAAGAAAAGACGACCTAGACAGGATCGTGGCATCTGGGTTATCACCCCCAAGAATACCGGACTCAAACTCAAATGAGCTGGAACCTGATTCCGACCCTACGGACTCAGTGGAATCAGATTCCGGCTCACTACCTGATCCGGTACTGCTCGATAAGAATCCCTCCTCATATTGCCAGATGAGGGAGGGTGCGATGGATGCATCCAAAATGTTTGAAGGGGGGCACATAGCCATTTCATTCCTGATCATGGGCATTGAGAGATCATCCCCCAAGCACTCATGTACGATCAGAGGATATGATAGAAGACAGGCCAGTGCTACCCCCATTTCAATCTCGGTGTTCTCGGAATCCACTTCCTTGCACGGCTCAACCTCAGCTGGTGGACCTGTCTGTTCCTTGGCGACATCATCCTCGGATAACTGCAAGTCGAAGAACATTTCAAATCCCGGCATGCACCTCTTTTCTACGTTCAACCGTGCTCTAGGAAGCTGCAGAATGGAAACTCTTCCTCCTCCCAAACAAAGCGTCCGTTCAGGGTACCCTGAATAGGCCGATGCATCAAACCAAAATGCTTCCCGGTCTGCTTGGCTCTGGGTCTTCCAGCCAGTTCTTTGCCTTTCCTTACCCAGTCCTCTTTGGTAGGTAGATAGCCCAAGCCAAAGGTATGCGGGTTGTGCGGCACTTCAGCTGATACTGCAATGCCTTTCTGGCCACTCCTTCCTAGTCCCATCCCGGGGATGTGCTAGTGTTTGTTCATGAGGTACACTGACTATGCGCTGACATATAATCCCTCATCAATAGCTAAGATGTTCTGAACGACCTGGGCCTTGGCTAAGGTGAATCCTGATAGGAACACATCCTCCATGCCATGCTCGATTTCCAAAACCGGCGTGGACAGCTCTGGTGGCGAATGAATTGATGAATTCCCAAAAACAATAGCTACCCCCTTCCCGTGGAGATATTTTAACATCTGGTGTAGCGTTGAAGAGACTGCCTTCACCTGGTGCAACCACGGCCGCCCTAGGAGTAGATTAAAGGTTGCGGGAACGTCCAAGACATGAAAATCAACATTGTGTTGTCCTGGACCAACCTGGGTCTGAATCTGCACAGTCCCCTTCACCTCTCTGCTCGTATTGTTGTATGCCTTTATCACTTGGGTGGTTGGCATAAAGTCTGCGGGCTTCAACCCGATTGCCTATGTTGTCCTTAACGGGCACACGTTGATGGCAGATCTTGTGTCGGCAAGAACCACCGGTATCCATTTGTTCCTACATTCCACAGAGATGTAGAGTGGTTTATTGTGATCCGAGCCCTCAGGCAGTAGTTCCTTGTCAGAAAAGGTCAACATCGGGGAAGCTCCTCCCGGAAAGACCAGCCCTACCAGCTATTCAGGCGTGGTGTCTATTGAGAGTTTGGCCTTGTCCATTGCCGAAAGGACAGCCTGTCTATGAACTCGTGAAGCCATAAGTAGTCCCCAAATAAAGATGTCTGCCTATATCTTCTTTAGCTGTTTCAACACAGCCTCTTCTTCGAGTGACTTCTCTTTCTGTTTTTCCGCCTCCTTGTCCTTCCCGGACACTTCTAGTTGATCTAAGTGCGGGGGGTTAAAATACCACCCGCTCCTAGTCATGTGGTCTACGTCACCCACATACCAGGTATCATCTGGCTGACTTTGTCCCCAGTCTTCATCTGTGTGGGCAAGGCGTAGGTCGTCATCTTCCCACCACATGCCATCAGCAACCAACAGGCACCTGTCCGGCTCTGTTATAACTATTCCTGTACCCACAGTACCTTCCGTTCCCGTGCCGACAACACATTCTGTCCCCTCAAGGGCTTTGGCTTTCCTGACTCTTTTAGAATCCCCAATCCTTTCTCGCTCGAATTGTTTAAGTGCAGCTTGCTGTTTAATGTCTTCTACACTCGAAATACTCTGGTTCCGAGCAAAATTATTATCACCGGTGCTCTCCGACGGTGCATTCTGATTCTCGGCCCTTTCGTCCACTGTTGATGACTCCGTCCCTGGCGGACTCTGTTCTAACTGAGTTTGTTCCTCAACAACTGGTTGGTCGTCAAGCCATCTAGTAGTTTCCGCTGACCCATCAAACTAATTGACTGCCACGTCCCCTGAATCATGTTCTTCAAAGAACTGTAGGTTCACAAGGTCTTCTTCCAGATCCGCTAGGTTATCTAGCCCTTGATCAGGTCCATCCTCTCGTGCCACACAAACCTCTGCCCCTACTGTCAATTCCACATTCAGCATAGCCTGGCCTACTGATGTAATATAACCGCTCGGGTTGTACTTGAAGCTCACAGACCCCTTAGGCTCCGTATAATCATTCTGATCTACCTCCACAGTCGACCCAATTCTTCCTCCGGCAATCACCACCACCATCTCAGGTTGGGTTCGAGAGATGTCCAACATGCACAAGTCAGTGTTGTCAGGAATGAACACCTCCGACTAGGGTAGGTGAGAAGGGGTGATATATATGCTGGGGTCATATGACACAACCCCAGTTTGGATGAAATTGATGCTTGGGTAGTGAGAAGGGGTGATATATATGCTGGGGTCGTATGACACAACCCCAGTTTGGATGAAATTGATGCGTTTGGGAGGTGGAGCTTGGTTGTGTGGTGGGAGAGGGTTGGTTATGACATTTGGTTTTTCCAGGGGCATGATCACCCTGTTGTCGATGAGATCCTGAATCTCATGACGTAATCGAAAGCACTGGTCGGTGTCATGACCATGCTGCTGGTGATAGGCGCAATACTTGGCCGGGTTATGGGAAGCAGGGAGTCTGTCTGGTAGTGGCTGCGGCTTTAGGGGTTTTAAGTGCCCTTTCCTGGTCAAAACCCCCAGAGCTTTGGACGGGGGCATGTATAATGGAGTGAAGGTTCTTTGGCTTTGGGGGGAATACTTGGTTATTTGCGAGCTACTTCCGGATGCACCGGTGAATGGTTTAGCTACAAGGGTTCTCGGGGTATTGGTGGTGGTTACCATACTCATATCTGAATATCTGCCAGCTGCAACACTGCTTGTGCCTGCATTTATACTACGATTGAATGCCCTCTTGGGCTGCTCTCGGTCTTGGTCAATCAGACCCTGTTTCATAGCATCCTCGATCTGTACCCCTATCTCGTGTTGGTCTGCAAAGGGGGGGAGATGGAGAACGATCATCTTCTACATAAGCTTGGGTTAGAGGTTGCGTACAACCATCCGTATTTGATCTTTGTCAACTGGCCTGATGGTCATCATCGAGGCCTTAGCCCTCTATCAGGTTACAAAATCAGAGAAACTCTCCTTCGGCTCCTGCCTGGTTGTCTCAAGATCACGGGTCGTAATCTCGATTTGTGTATTGTATGAGTATTAAGCTATGAAGGCCTCAGCCATCTCCTCCCAACTTCTCTTGACGGAATCTTCCAATTTTGCATACCAAATGGCCGCTACACCTGACAAGGTCCGGCAAAATAAGGAAAGTTTCGGTAATCTAGAGAGGCCCATCGGCCTTAAAATATCTGAAAACAACCACAAATGCACCATAGGGTCCCCTGACCTGTCAAAGCGGTCAATATGTGGCATCTTAAAACGGTCCGGCAGCGTCACGGCCAAGTCGGTGTACCCATCCTCAATATCCGGAATGGAATGAGCCCCTTGAGAATTCTTAAACAACTTTTCAAGCTTGCTTACTTTCAGTGCTGTGGGGTCCGTCTCGAACTCAAAGGGAGAATCTGGTAGGTTGGTGGGTGTTTTGGACAGCTGGGGTAAAACTGAGGGTGGTGCCGGCCCGATTGGAATGTCCATATCATCCTGGACGTTAGTTGTCTCCCCGAGTATGGGAACTCTTGGTGGGGGAGGGTGTGAAGCAGATGCTCCAGTTTGCTGTTGTAGCCTAGCGATTAATTCTGCCTACTGGGTCTTGACCGCGGCCTGTTGTTTGGCAGTTTCTGCTTGACAGGCAGCGTCCTACTGCATAGTTTTCATGCTTTCTTGGAGGTGACGCACCATCTCCTTTAGGCTTTCCATATTGTACGGATCTATCTGAATAACCGGTATACGTTCCCTTTCTGCGGGAGAAATAGAACTTTGATCCCTACTGTACTCAGGTGGGGTAGACAAAGCCCTCTGAACTGACTGCTGGACTGATATTCTCTGCCTGACTGCCCTCCGTCTGGTAACCAAGGGTAGTGAGTAGTACACTGGTTGTCCATCTATCAGATTCCTGGATTGATTAAGTCTACGACCTCTTGCCCAGAGTGCTTGGGGAATATCTGCCTGGTCAGAATCAATGGTACTAAACTACCTTGCAAAAAGATAAATAAAGCATAATAAGGAAATAATGAACAGAAAAAAGGACAGCATAACAGCTTAAATAAGTACAACACACAGTTGGCACACCAAAGCTAAAAGAACTGTCCTCAACCACTGATCACTGTTCCCAAATCACTGCCCTGAAACTGAATCTGATATCCGCAGATATGACTGATTCTCAAAATACTGATACTGATGCCCGCAGGCCTGATACCTAGACTTGCAAACTGATATATGCATTCTCTGTAGAGGCACAACTCTAAAAGCACATAGCAAGCAAATGAGAGCCAATACACCCCTATGTTGGGGTAGGGTTTCCCCTGTCCTATCTTGTCAGGAGCTAGGGTTTCACTATGCACACAGCGGTTTCCAACAACCTACAATCGGGTAAGCAACCTATCCAAGTTTGGAATAGTCACTATGGATTCTAATATGCACTAGGTCGAATGGTCAAAAAAGGTGCCCCGGTAAAAATCGGGGTTTGTGTTCCCGTCGTGGCAGAGCCTGCAACCGGTCAGCCTTATGGCACGCTTCTCGAAGTGACCATCCGGCAAACTGTTCAGGAATAGCATACGGCAAACACGGTGTCCTAGGCGTACCAATGCACATGCAATGCAAAGAAACACATAAGTGTAATCAAAACAAGATATCATGAGTTCGAGTCAAGTTCTCTAGCCCTCCCCAGCAGAGTCGCCAGAAACTGTGGACCCGCCCTCGAGGGCTTGCTACCACAGTTCGGACTCAAATGTCACGGTTCTGAACCTAATCCCGCAAAGTGCAATGCGAGACCGATAAATCACCAAAGAGTCTAAATCCGGCAAATCATTTTTGAAAATTTGATTTTTTAGAAAGAAGTGCAAAACATGGACTACTTTTCCAGATACAAAGTCGCCACCTAAATATTTTATTTTTGGGGGAATTTAGGAAACCCTGACTCGTGCCTAAGGCCACGTGTCCGTCATCACCAAATTACCTCGGGCTGGGAACTTGGGTACGATTGGGGAAGGTTAGCTATGAGGAACCCCGCTCGCCCGATCAAAGATCGGCCACTAGTAAACATGATATCTTGTTTTTGAAAACACATGCGTTCTTATTCTGGTTAATTAGCTAGAATTACTATGTGATGCGCACAACACACAAGTATAGACTAGATCGCCTAATTTGGAACAAAGCATCGCATATCCGTTTGTTTGGAAAATGGTTTGAAGTTTGCTACTCGTAAGTAGGTTAAAATGCGGATTTCAATGAATTATTCCAATTCAAGTAATCCAACCTTCACCCATAGGCATCCAAGCAGTTGTATCATATAAGCAAATAGCCTCATGGCAAGCATGCTATCATGGTAGCACTCACACTCATGCAAGATGCTAAAGCATAAACACTTACAATGTACTCTAAGCCAAAACAGAAACTAGTTAGTAATCAATGCATGATCCTAGTTCATGTTTGAAATGTCTAATGCAACACATACGGAAATGCAAATTAGAGATAGGCTCGGCTATTCTAAAATGGCATGTGAGATACAACAATTGATACATGTATTTAACCTGGTATTGAAATACAATGCAGTTTGTATGATGCGCCGAGCCCCGTGCATGCAAGATAGATGAATGTATGCAAACATGCAAAGCATAAGGATGCTAGACAGATGAATGGATGCAAACATGCAAAGCATAAGTATGCTAATTGAAACATGACCTGAAACTAACAAACAAAAGTAGGTAAGTAAAAAGGAGAAAGAAATGGGGGTTGGAAGACATACACACACGCACGCACACTTATTACAAAATTGGCCCTCTCGACGGAGGGTTCGAATAAATAATACAAGCCGACTAACTAACTAACAAGCTAATTAATTATTACAAAACTGAATTGAATAACTAGCTACAACTAATTATTACAAAACTTTAACTAATTAACAAATTAATTAATTACAAAACCAAATGCTAACTAAAGTAGTCATTACAAAAGTATTACATGTTGACAACAAAAATAAATGTCGAACAGGCCTACAACTTTCCAAGCCAACACTTGGTTACAAAAAGAGAGTACTAACTCAAATACACTTTAAGCCCTTGGCTTGAATTTACATGTAACACTAAAAGAGAACAACAAAAAGATCTATTAGCCTCAAAGCCTCCCAAGCTACGTCCTTGGAGGTGGCATATCACCTGAACCTGAAAATGATATCCCATATAGGGTGAGCCAAAACCCAGTAGAGATATACTAAACCAAGTATGAGAAATAACTAAAACATTAGCATTTGATAAATGATTAACTCTTGTAAATCAACTTATATCACTTTCCAGTTCCATGATAAATATGTTCATGTTTCATTCCACTTTCTTTTACTTATCTAATTTTGATTCATAATCATGGCTCAAAACCTGGCCAAACAGTTAAATGAGACTACAACTCATATTGAACACTTCCTTTGACCACAAGTCAAATGAGACTACATTTTATGTTAAAACACTTCCAATACTTCAATTAGCTACGTTATGCAAACGTAATCAGAATTTCGAGACTTTCACCCTGGACACTCCGGCCAACTTAGTTATCAATGGAGTCCATTCCCTATCTCCTCCCAAGCAGGTTTGAGAGTCCATCCCCTATCTCCTCCCAAACCATGGAGTACATCCCCTATCTCCTCCCACACAATATACATATACAATGTATTTAAACACTTATCTTATACAATAATCAATCAATACACATATTCGATGTATTATTCCAACCATCATATTCAATGACATATTCAATGTGATTAGTTTTAGTTTTTCCCTAATCAACATACAATGTCTACAACAAACAAGACTATCCTCCACCGATAGCCCAAGGCAGTTATCTCTAAATAGGTAATAAATGCATCAAACAGATAAAATACCAACATTCTCGTGGGTGAGTGATTCATTTATCCAACTACATCATTCAATTTCATAATTTCCCAATTTCATGATTTTCAACTCAATTTCATAATTCCATATGTTCCCCAAATTAATTATGCAAATTAATTTATCACATTAATTAGGACATTTTCTCATTTTCTCAAATATTGATCCTAAGACCAAATTCCACCAATTTGACTCACAAACTCATATCCCCGAAGCCTTATATGCACATGGAGTTTCCAAACACAAAACCCCTCTTTATATAATTTCAACATAAACCCTAACTTCCCCAAATTACTTATGACCCACCATTTATACAAAATACACAATATCTATGTCAAAACCCATAGAAAGGAGTAGGCCATCCCTACCTCAAGAGAAAAGACCCAAAGGAGAAGATGAAGAAAACTCAAGATGCTCCAAACCGAAGGAGTTTTGGATCAAAATGTAGCCCACACCAAGCTCCACCATTTTCTCAAAGGAACTAGGATAGAAACACACTAGAGCTAGATGGATTTGTAGAAAGAAGATATGTAGAGAGAGAGAGAGAGCAGTCGGATCTAGGGTTTGTATAAAGAAGAAGATGAAAAAGTGTGTAAAAACCCGCTACTGCCAATTGATATAGTCGAGGCTCGCTCGAGCAAAGGATTGGTCGCTCGAGCGACCAGACACAAGGAAACCTCGCTCGAGCATAGAAAGCCTCGCTCAAGCCAACAACTCGAAGCTTTAGGTCTGCAATCCAGAAGCACGCTCGAGCGAAGAAAATCTCGCTCGAGTGAAGAAACCCAAAACATAGACCTCGCTCGCTTGAGCGAAGGAAAGCTCGCTCGAGCCAAGAAATGCAACTCTCAGGTCTAAAACTAGATGCAGACGCAAGCTCGAGCGCAAGACTTCTCGCTCGAGCCACCAGACACAACACTCAACTCTCATTCGAGCTAAGGAACCCTGGCTCGAGCGAAGGAACTAAAACACAGAGCTCGCTCGAGCGACAAAAGTCTCGCTCGAGCGAAGACACAAAAATCTGGGCAGCAACCATTTGTTCCCAATCACAACCAACTTGTTACAAACCTGCCCAACACATACTAAAACTCAAATACAAGGAATTAAAGGACGGAAAAGAAGCATATACAACAATAGACATCTACGGAGCCGAGTCTGAAATACAATAACCAATGGAGGGAAAACTGGGATCACTATAACCTCCCCCCCTTAAAGAATTTCGTCCCCGAAACTGGTTACAAGTTTTCAAAATTGTAAATTTTCAAGTATCAACAATATTACAATTCAACATTTCACATCACTACTACAAAAATAGTTAAAGATCACACTTTGACAAAAAAAAAAGATCTCACTTTTATTGGAAGTGTGATAAAAAAAATTAGATTGATATTTTAATCACACTTAATTTGATTGAGTGTGATAATATTTATTTTTTATGTCACTTTTCAATTAAGTGTGATTATATATATATATTTTTAATCACACCTTCTAATTAAAGTGTGATTATATATACATTACTACTTTTTAATCACACTCCCTAAATAGGTGTGATTGTATAAAATATTTCAATTTGATTTTTATATAAAATATACAATTCCCAAATCCGCGCCTCTATTCTACCCATGAATGATAGAGATGACTCACTACTAGAAAATGAGGCTTTAGACACGGAACTTTTTCACCCATTTTTTCATCTTTCTATCTCTCTGTCTCTGTCTCTCTCCTCTCTCTCTCTCTCTCACTCATCACTCTTCTCTGTCTGTCTGTCTGTTTGTCTCTCTCTCTCTCTCTCTTTCTCTCTGTCTATTCTTCTGCCCCTTTAGTCTCACTGTCTCTCACCCTTATTTCTCTCCCACCGCTTCAATTTCTCTCTCTCTCTCACTCTCACCTTCCTTTCTCTTATGCCTCTTCAATCTTCTCTCTCATCCATGTTTCTCTCTTACAGTCTATCTCTCACCCTTCTCGTCTCCTTCCTAGAAACCACTTTCTTCCTTTCTCTCTAGGTGACAATAGTCTTTCATACTCTCATCTCACCCTCGTCTCCCTTTCACAGTGACAAAATCCCTCTCACTGGAAACCCCTTTTCTGCTCTTAATCTCCCTCTCTAGTGGCAATGGTGCTAATCAACGGTGACAATGATGCTCAAATCTATGAGACGATGGCGATGATGCTCAGATTTACTCCGACGGTGATGAATCTTGCTCAGATTTAGGCGATGGTGAGTCTATCTCTACCATTCCACTCTCTATTCTTTCTCAAATTTATTTGCATATTTAATATATTTGTTTGAATCTCTTTTACTCTATGTGTCAGTAAGTTTGAATTTGATTTTTGTTTGAATTACAACCTGAGAAAGAGTGGGAAGTGGATTGATTTCTTTTCATGTCTCGCCGACCGAACCGACGACCAATCTGAATGGTGGGCCACGGTCAATTTTGAATATGCTTACGGTCGGCAGTAGGTGGCAATTTCTCTAACCTGACACATTCGGTTTGGTTGACGGGCTTAGGGTAAACCTGATCCAAACCGACCCATGAACATCCCTGAATCATATTAAGGTTCGTAAAATTATATTTTCTATTAAAAATAAGGTAAAAATACAAATCAGGATGATGCATATTAAAAATAAGATAAAAAATCAAAAACCCAATAATCCTACACAATTCTACTCACGATTCTACTATAACTTCAATTCTACAACGATTTGAATCGTGTTGGCAATTTAGGTTTGTATGATCTTACGATCCAGATTTTGATAACCATGGTCTTAAAGCCTAAATGACCATATCAGTTCTCATATTTTACCAAATATAAAGCAAAAAAAATTCTGGAACAAAGAACCACCAAGGTTTAGGATAAGTTCATAATAATAAAAAAGAGGTCCGTGAATTGCCTATGAAGAAAGCGACTGGAGGCTCATAATAGTTTGAACGATGAGAGATTTCTGTTATAATAAACCCCACTAGAACCAAACCCAATCAATCAATTAATGCAAGACAGGTTACACCTATTTTTCAGGCAGACTAAGCAATCTCATAACCTACTGGTGATGGATTGGTCTGGCAAAGTTAAGAAGGATTGGTCTAGCAACTGGGCACAAAACCTACTGGCAATTAATGAGATCATGTAAAAACAGAGAGCAATTATACGAAGCAATACCACGGCCTGGAGCAGGACCTTCCTGGTTGTAATGTCCTGCATCTTGCTGGTTATCAATCTGAGGACCATTGTACCCTCCTCTTCCACGGCCACGGAAGTTACGACCTCTTCCTCGACCCCTGCCCCTCGCATAACCACGATTCCTATCCCAACCTCCATCCTCATACTCAGGAGCTGCATATCCATTCCCTGAAATGAGATGCGTCTGTCATGTCATAAAGTACCACCAGTTCTATACGACATTAGAAACCAACAGCTCAAATATTTCAAACTTATTAAAGGTCGTTCAATTCAGTTTCTGCCATATCAAAATAAAACTCTCAGAAGTTGTCATTTTCACAAGCAGCTGTGGACGGCATCAACCTCCTAACAATATCTGCCTAGAATAATATTTTAAATTAAGCTTTCATTTCAGCATACACACGAATAATTGTAATTTTAATGCAGTAAGAGCCACTAATATACCCAAATTTGCCTCAGTAAAATTCCAGGAATAAATTAAATCAAAAGGATCCTATCCAATCTCATACCATACGCCGCTCTAGACCTTCCCCTCCCTCTACCACCACGGCCCCTTCCACGACCAGTAGGTGATCCTTCTGCATAACAAAAGATGTCACAACAAATGCCCACATGAATAATAATCAAAGAACAAGTGCACAGAAGTTGATTTGGCACTACCTCCTTCATAATCAAATTCGGTTGATGTCTTGACCTGGTCAGCTGGTAGTGGAGACTGATACCTGCAGTAGGTAGCAATTCATGTG
>NW_021025411.1:2211739-2277743 GCF_004153795.1 Camellia sinensis
TCTTCTTCTTCTTTTTTTTTTTTATTGTCCCGCGGCATCTTGACTAATTTTTAAAAAGGAAAAACCCATTGACCTGCTGTGAGATTTTTGGATTTGGCATTGAAACCAGAAACCAGCTAAGATAAAATGAATCCTTTTTTATTTTTGCAGTTATAATCTACAATTTTCCTTACCAGTTTTTAAAGTGTTTTCAAAAGTTTAATACTTTTTGTTGATCTTTTCCTTGTGGTAGTACGAGTTTTTAAAATGTTTTTCAGCACATTTTCCCAAGAGCTTCCCATTTGATTCCGGATCATTCCCTACTTCATCTTTTCTGTCTTTTCCTAAGCCATTTTTCACTTTCATCTCCCACTTCAGCTTCCCATTCTGGTTAATGTAGTTAGTTCGTGAGTGTCTGGGATGAGTAAGAGAGAGGATATAGAGGAGAGGTGCATAAGGCACATATATACTCAAGTTGATTACATTCATGTCTGCAGTTCTGCTAACAAACAATCTTGTTTCGGTGATGTTTAATTAAAGTTCACCTAGAAGTGATAATCTACTCTCCTTTCAATATATATATATTATCTTTTTGTAGTTTTTGATTCTATAGTTTTTTTTTTTTTTTGTTTTTTTGGCTGGGTTTTTGATTCTGTAAGTTTTCTGATCGTAGGCATTCTTTGTAATGTCTTCGCTAAATGAGTCAGAGTACATAAGGCATTTGGTTTGACATTTTTTCATTATGTTTGACTGAACTGGTTCTCCTGCTGCTTGTGCTTGTCTTAGCTTCCATTTGCAGAGGGTCAGAGACTTGATATTATTGTAGTTTGTTTTCTCAGGATAGTTTTGGGAGACTGCATGAGAAGGGGAAGGCGGTTCCCAAGGAAACAAAGCTGACAAAACTTTTCCCCAATAAAGTAACCATTCACATGCCACAGGTATGTCCTTGCTGTTCTGGGAAAATCAGTTGGCTTGTGTTTTTTACAATATGTAATAGTAGGTTATAAGCCATTGCAGGATGAGGGACTTCTTGTGAGCTGGAAGCATCAATTGGATAGAGATGCTGAGACTCTTAAAATGAAGGGAAATCTGAATCAGCTGTGTACGGTGAGCAATTCTTTTATAACTAGATTATTGAGTATTATGAAGTCGTCTTGTTTTTTAACATTATCAAATTAGTGTATATGTTTGCTCTATGGATGGAGTTTCAAGTTTCCTCCACAAACTTATTAAACTTTCTAGTCTTGCTCCAAATGGTTAAGTCTTTGAATGTTTAGTTTTATACTAATACACCTAAATTTACTCCATGAAATGAGACATTGACTTCAGACTAATTCCTCGAACTTTATAGAATTCCAACTTATAGTTAACTTGAAGACCTTTAAACTTAATTTTTCAATTGATGTTGTCTTTGATTTTTAACTTCTTGGGCATTTAAGTTTCAAAATATCGTGAAATGCAACACATCAGTGTTGACATCATTGTCATGCTGTTTATTAAAGGGAAAAAAATTAAAGGGAAAAAAAAGAAAGACCTTTTGGCATTGTATTGTTATGTATCTATGTCTTGGCAAAAGGCAATAAAGGAATCTAGGAATGCCCAGGCTCTAAGCATGTTAAAAAATTTCATACTTTGTTTTATAGTGTAGGGTATTTTCTTCAAGGTTTGATGCTTAAAGATGTCACATTTAGAAATGATTCACATTTATAATCTGCTGTTTTTGTCTTGCATAGGTCCTGAATCGGATTGGGTTGGAATGTGATGGATTTGAGACATTGTCCATCAAGAACCAAACACTTACAAATGAAAGTACGTTTTGGTTTTTGTCACACAAGGAAATCCAGTATTGCCCTTATAAATGAATATGGTTTCAATCTCAAGATATCCTGTCCTTAAGTCAATTTGAGTATGTAATAATATCTCGTTTGTCCCTTTATTTTGGCGGTCCTTCCTCCTTTTGGGGGGTGAAAATGATCGTCACAATTAACTTTTCCCTAATTTTGTTACTCCATTTGAGATGCCTTATATTCAGTACTTTCTTCTTCTTCTTCTTTTTTTTTTTTATTGTCCCGCGGCATCTTGACTAATTTTTAAAAAGGAAAAACCCATTGACCTGCTGTGAGATTTTTGGATTTGGCATTGAAACCAGAAACCAGCTAAGATAAAATGAATCCTTTTTTATTTTTGCAGTTATAATCTACAATTTTCCTTACCAGTTTTTAAAGTGTTTTCAAAAGTTTAATACTTTTTGTTGATCTTTTCCTTGTGGTAGTACGAGTTTTTAAAATGTTTTTCAGCACATTTTCCCAAGAGCTTCCCATTTGATTCCGGATCATTCCCTACTTCATCTTTTCTGTCTTTTCCTAAGCCATTTTTCACTTTCATCTCCCACTTCAGCTTCCCATTCTGGTTAATGTAGTTAGTTCGTGAGTGTCTGGGATGAGTAAGAGAGAGGATATAGAGGAGAGGTGCATAAGGCACATATATACTCAAGTTGATTACATTCATGTCTGCAGTTCTGCTAACAAACAATCTTGTTTCGGTGATGTTTAATTAAAGTTCACCTAGAAGTGATAATCTACTCTCCTTTCAATATATATATATTATCTTTTTGTAGTTTTTGATTCTATAGTTTTTTTTTTTTTTTGTTTTTTTGGCTGGGTTTTTGATTCTGTAAGTTTTCTGATCGTAGGCATTCTTTGTAATGTCTTCGCTAAATGAGTCAGAGTACATAAGGCATTTGGTTTGACATTTTTTCATTATGTTTGACTGAACTGGTTCTCCTGCTGCTTGTGCTTGTCTTAGCTTCCATTTGCAGAGGGTCAGAGACTTGATATTATTGTAGTTTGTTTTCTCAGGATAGTTTTGGGAGACTGCATGAGAAGGGGAAGGCGGTTCCCAAGGAAACAAAGCTGACAAAACTTTTCCCCAATAAAGTAACCATTCACATGCCACAGGTATGTCCTTGCTGTTCTGGGAAAATCAGTTGGCTTGTGTTTTTTACAATATGTAATAGTAGGTTATAAGCCATTGCAGGATGAGGGACTTCTTGTGAGCTGGAAGCATCAATTGGATAGAGATGCTGAGACTCTTAAAATGAAGGGAAATCTGAATCAGCTGTGTACGGTGAGCAATTCTTTTATAACTAGATTATTGAGTATTATGAAGTCGTCTTGTTTTTTAACATTATCAAATTAGTGTATATGTTTGCTCTATGGATGGAGTTTCAAGTTTCCTCCACAAACTTATTAAACTTTCTAGTCTTGCTCCAAATGGTTAAGTCTTTGAATGTTTAGTTTTATACTAATACACCTAAATTTACTCCATGAAATGAGACATTGACTTCAGACTAATTCCTCGAACTTTATAGAATTCCAACTTATAGTTAACTTGAAGACCTTTAAACTTAATTTTTCAATTGATGTTGTCTTTGATTTTTAACTTCTTGGGCATTTAAGTTTCAAAATATCGTGAAATGCAACACATCAGTGTTGACATCATTGTCATGCTGTTTATTAAAGGGAAAAAAATTAAAGGGAAAAAAAAGAAAGACCTTTTGTCATTGTATTGTTATGTATCTATGTCTTGGCAAAAGGCAATAAAGGAATCTAGGAATGCCCAGGCTCTAAGCATGTTAAAAAATTTCATACTTTGTTTTATAGTGTAGGGTATTTTCTTCAAGGTTTGATGCTTAAAGATGTCACATTTAGAAATGATTCACATTTATAATCTGCTGTTTTTGTCTTGCATAGGTCCTGAATCGGATTGGGTTGGAATGTGATGGATTTGAGACATTGTCCATCAAGAACCAAACACTTACAAATGAAAGTACGTTTTGGTTTTTGTCACACAAGGAAATCCAGTATTGCCCTTATAAATGAATAATTCCTGAATAAACAATAACTTAGTAAAATTATGTATTGGCATGTATTGAAGGTGCAGCGAAGGCAATTGGGTGGGCTTTGAGCCACCATTTAATGCAGAACCCCAAAGCTGATGCTGATGGAAGGCTTGTTTTGTCTAGTGAGAGGTAATAGAGATCTTGCCAGTGTAAATTGGAGTATTTGTTACTATGTGTTTGATACTGACATATTGCAATTCTGGCAGCATCCAGTATGGGATTGGAATTTTACAGGCTATCCAGAATGAATCCAAGAGCTTGAAGAAGTCGCTAAAGGTATTATTTTTGGATTGTGAAGTCCAGATGTATGTTTATAAAATTTTATTTATACATGCATAAATATAAAGGAAATTCTGGTGTGAAGCTTTTTCTTAATTTCTTTTCTAGGGTTACATATTAATTAAATTTTTGGGCTTAATCTCAGGATGTCGTGACAGAATGAATTTGAGAAAAGGCTTTTAGCTGATGTTATTCCACCCAGTGACATTGGACTGACTTTTGATGATATCGGAGCTCTTGAAAATGTCAAGGACACACTAAAGGAGTTGGTGATGCTCCCTTTACAGAGGCCTGAGCTTTTTTGCAAGGGTCAATTAACAAAGGTTTTCGCATCTCTCCTTTTTTCAGCGTTGATAATGGTTGCCTTAGCTGAAGAATAGTTTAGGCTATAACAAATTGTGGTGTTCGTATGCGTCATGTAGTTTTGGTTAAAATGTTTTCTGTGGTCTACGGTGCGGATGAGATTATTAAAAAATAAAATAAAATAAATTATAAATGTACACTTGTTTGAAATCACCAGCTTTTTCTCTTTCAATCAATGATTCTTTGACAAAATATGGTTGGTTATCTAATTTATTGTACTATTTTTTTATTTTTCTCTGTTCTGGTGCAAATGCTTTTGTTGACCATATGCCTGTAAACATCATTTTTTGATGTGTTTCTGCTGAATGGGTATTGTTGACCTATGTTTGGAGTCAGGCACCGCACATTTTCATGCATGAACACGACACTCTAATTGCTTATTGATACCATATGCTTTGAAGTAGTCTATAGAGTATATAATTATTCTAAAACTGGCATATAAAGATCTGTGTGTGTGTGTGTGTGTGTGCGCCCATGGTTTTATGATTCATGTCTGGTATATTGTGTTTTTTGCCCTTACCAGATTTTGGCACTTCCTTTCTGTTGGTTTTTTTAGAGATGATTTTATGAGTCACCAAGAGTATGTAATTCTGATGCTTTGATTTACAGCCATGCAAGGGTATTCTTTTATTTGGGCCCCCTGGAACTGGAAAGACAATGCTTGCAAAGGCTGTGGCCACTGAAGCTGGTGCAAACTTCATCAATATTTCTATGTCAAGCATCACATCTAAGGTTAATATTGATCAGGAGATTCTATTAACTATGGTTATATCTCTTTGATGATTTCACCTACTAGTTTTCAACTCACTTCTGTCCCCATCTTACTGCAGTGGTTTGGCGAGGGTGAAAAATATGTGAAAGCTGTCTTCTCACTAGCTAGTAAAATTGCCCCTAGTGTTGTATTTGTTGACGAAGTATGCTCTGCTTATGACTCCTTTAAACTTAATTTTTCAATTGATGTTGTCTTTGATTTTTAACTTCTTGGGCATTTAAGTTTCAAAATATCGTGAAATGCAACACATCAGTGTTGACATCATTGTCATGCTGTTTATTAAAGGGAAAAAAATTAAAGGGAAAAAAAAGAAAGACCTTTTGTCATTGTATTGTTATGTATCTATGTCTTGGCAAAAGGCAATAAAGGAATCTAGGAATGCCCAGGCTCTAAGCATGTTAAAAAATTTCATACTTTGTTTTATAGTGTAGGGTATTTTCTTCAAGGTTTGATGCTTAAAGATGTCACATTTAGAAATGATTCACATTTATAATCTGCTGTTTTTGTCTTGCATAGGTCCTGAATCGGATTGGGTTGGAATGTGATGGATTTGAGACATTGTCCATCAAGAACCAAACACTTACAAATGAAAGTACGTTTTGGTTTTTGTCACACAAGGAAATCCAGTATTGCCCTTATAAATGAATAATTCCTGAATAAACAATAACTTAGTAAAATTATGTATTGGCATGTATTGAAGGTGCAGCGAAGGCAATTGGGTGGGCTTTGAGCCACCATTTAATGCAGAACCCCAAAGCTGATGCTGATGGAAGGCTTGTTTTGTCTAGTGAGAGGTAATAGAGATCTTGCCAGTGTAAATTGGAGTATTTGTTACTATGTGTTTGATACTGACATATTGCAATTCTGGCAGCATCCAGTATGGGATTGGAATTTTACAGGCTATCCAGAATGAATCCAAGAGCTTGAAGAAGTCGCTAAAGGTATTATTTTTGGATTGTGAAGTCCAGATGTATGTTTATAAAATTTTATTTATACATGCATAAATATAAAGGAAATTCTGGTGTGAAGCTTTTTCTTAATTTCTTTTCTAGGGTTACATATTAATTAAATTTTTGGGCTTAATCTCAGGATGTCGTGACAGAATGAATTTGAGAAAAGGCTTTTAGCTGATGTTATTCCACCCAGTGACATTGGACTGACTTTTGATGATATCGGAGCTCTTGAAAATGTCAAGGACACACTAAAGGAGTTGGTGATGCTCCCTTTACAGAGGCCTGAGCTTTTTTGCAAGGGTCAATTAACAAAGGTTTTCGCATCTCTCCTTTTTTCAGCGTTGATAATGGTTGCCTTAGCTGAAGAATAGTTTAGGCTATAACAAATTGTGGTGTTCGTATGCGTCATGTAGTTTTGGTTAAAATGTTTTCTGTGGTCTACGGTGCGGATGAGATTATTAAAAAATAAAATAAAATAAATTATAAATGTACACTTGTTTGAAATCACCAGCTTTTTCTCTTTCAATCAATGATTCTTTGACAAAATATGGTTGGTTATCTAATTTATTGTACTATTTTTTTATTTTTCTCTGTTCTGGTGCAAATGCTTTTGTTGACCATATGCCTGTAAACATCATTTTTTGATGTGTTTCTGCTGAATGGGTATTGTTGACCTATGTTTGGAGTCAGGCACCGCACATTTTCATGCATGAACACGACACTCTAATTGCTTATTGATACCATATGCTTTGAAGTAGTCTATAGAGTATATAATTATTCTAAAACTGGCATATAAAGATCTGTGTGTGTGTGTGTGTGTGTGCGCCCATGGTTTTATGATTCATGTCTGGTATATTGTGTTTTTTGCCCTTACCAGATTTTGGCACTTCCTTTCTGTTGGTTTTTTTAGAGATGATTTTATGAGTCACCAAGAGTATGTAATTCTGATGCTTTGATTTACAGCCATGCAAGGGTATTCTTTTATTTGGGCCCCCTGGAACTGGAAAGACAATGCTTGCAAAGGCTGTGGCCACTGAAGCTGGTGCAAACTTCATCAATATTTCTATGTCAAGCATCACATCTAAGGTTAATATTGATCAGGAGATTCTATTAACTATGGTTATATCTCTTTGATGATTTCACCTACTAGTTTTCAACTCACTTCTGTCCCCATCTTACTGCAGTGGTTTGGCGAGGGTGAAAAATATGTGAAAGCTGTCTTCTCACTAGCTAGTAAAATTGCCCCTAGTGTTGTATTTGTTGACGAAGTATGCTCTGCTTATGACTCCTTTAGGCCGTGTTTGGATCATGATTTATGGATTTAGATAGGAATTCGGAAAGGGAAAGGAAAAGCCGAGAGAAATGTGAATGAAGCATAAGCTAATTTTTTCCTCCACTTGCTTTGCCTTTTTCTTTTTTCTTTGAACATCCCTATCCAAATCTTTGATCTAAACACAGCCTTAATATTTTGGATTTTGATTTGCGTCAACTTATTGAATCCTTTTGCTTGTCTTTTTTTTTCTAAAGGTTGATAGCATGTTGGGCCTGAGCGAAAATCCAGGGGAACATGAGGCCATGCGTAAGATGAAAAATGAATTTATGATGAACTGGGATGGCTTGCGAACAAAAGATACAGAACGAGTTCTGGTACTTGCAGCTACAAACAGGCCATTTGATCTTGATGAGGCTGTTATCCGAAGGCTGCCGCGTAGGTAAAACCACAGTTCAAAATGGGCCCAAAAATTAAAATGCTGACTTATCTTTGCCCCTGCATTTGGGAGTTTTTTAGGTTGTGACGTGTGTTTTTCAAATAGATTGATGGTCAACCTGCCGGATGCTCCAAATAGAGGAAAGATATTGAAAGTGATCCTAGCCAAAGAGGATTTGTCTCCCAATGTTGATTGGGATTCAATTGCAAGTATGACAGGGGGATATTCTGGAAGTGACCTTAAGGTAGCTTTTGGTCTCTTTTTTTCCTCGCATAACATGAACTCTTATTATTGTTGATGCGTGCTGTGTTTCTGCCACACTCAAAAGTAAATTTTTTACATTGCAGAACCTATGTGTAACCGCTGCCCATTGCCCAATTAGAGAGATTTTGGAAAAGGAAAAGAAGGTTTGTTTCTTTCGGTTAATGAATAAGCAGCTTATTGAATTGGAAATAGAATGATATCATTTGTGTATAGTAACAACTGAAATTATACTTGTGCCATAATCATATTTACTGCCCAAATGTTTGGTGATTGTTGTCCTCATCAATGTGTTTTCCATTTTATTTCTGGCTGGGAAATAATTAAAATGAACACTGAAAATTTGACAGGAGCGAGCTGCAGCACTATCCGAAGGTAAACCCGCTCCAGCATTGAGTGGCAGTGCTGATATCCGTCCTTTAAACATGGACGACTTCAAACATGCTCACGAACAGGTAAAGAGGAAACAACTGAAGATTACATATGATTTATAATTCACTCAATCATCTTATATTATTTCAGTTTTATTTATTTTATTTTATTTTTGAACTCGCCTTCTTACCCATTACCATACTAGGTTTGTGCAAGCGTTTCATCTGAATCTATAAACATGACGGAGCTCTTACAGTGGAATGAACTCTACGGCAAAGGGGGTTCTAGAAGGAAGAAGGGTCTCAGTTACTTCATGTGAAGGCTTGTCATCTCTGTACAAATGGTTCTTTCTCTTCCTCAACTCTCTGTACTTTATTTTCTCCTCTCTCCTATAGGCCAAGCTTAGTCACTGCTCTCTCAGAGCTGATGTGAAGCCATTTTGTCTTTAAAATTAGGTTAATTAAGCTACATTTTTATATCGTTTACTTACAAGATAGTTGGTATGAAGGTTGTATAGCCTTGCAAATTTTGGCATCGCTTAGTTTTTGTTTGGTCCCTCCCATCTCCTTGTTCTCGATGTGAAGAGAACCACTGCTCTATTCTAGTGAAGAAAAAAATAATAATAAAATAAACAAATAAAAATCTATAGTTTGTACACATATTTGTAGTCAATTCTTAATGATGATCTTTAGAATCCAATCAAACAATAAGAAATCTGCATGGTTATGATTTGTAGTTTTTTTGGTATTTTTCGAATGCATGTTTAATTATGCGTGCTAACAAGTGTTTGTTTATGCAAGCTTATGAAATTTTGTTATGCAACAATCATCCTCAGTAGGTATACATTTTTCTTTTCTTTTTTCTGCGATCAACTCTCTGATTAGTCCCAATCACAGACCGCACATTATACATTTTTCTTTTCTTTTTTCTGCGATCAACTCTCTGATTAGTCCCAATCACAGACCGCACATTATACATTTTTCTTTTCTTTTTTCTGCGATCAACTCTCTGATTAGTCCCAATCACAGACCGCACATTATACATTTTTCTTTTCTTTTTTCTGCGATCAACTCTCTGATTAGTCCCAATCACAGACCGCTGACCTTGGTGTACCAATATTAATACCATCACCAATACTTATTTTCATTTTTTAATTTAGAAGTAATACCTGGCAGATACCAAAAATGCATAATGTTTCTTTGCACCAATTTTTCCCTTTTCATTCAAAGTTCAGTCCTAAATTTGGTTTTGGTGTGGTTTTTGTTTTTGTTTTTAGACAAAATTGGAAAAAAGAAAACCTATTTGACAAACTAATATTGGAAATATTTTTTGTAGACATTTCATTTTTTAGGAAACAGTTGTAAGTTAATTTTGAATTTTTAAAAATTGTTTTTGCACCAATATGAAAAGGATGGATGTTTTCAACCATTTAAAAATTTGTTGCTTGAAATAAATAAATAAAGGGTCAATAAGGCATAGTCCGCCTTAAGGTTTCTGACAAATGTATAGATTTGCCATCTAGTGTTTGAAATTACACCGACCTCCTCTTTTAGAATGAGTTGTTGAGTAGGGGATGGAAAGTAACATATTGTAAATTTACTACTTTTTAACTGTCCACCAAATTCAATTTCCATTGTACAAAATTCGTTCTCAAAACCCAAACTATATCATTTATTATTCCATATCTAATGCCATCTATCTAGATCTAGTAACCAAATTATGTTTCTTACTTCTCCATGTGATGAGATTGCCTTCAACAAATGTGCAATATCTAGAAAGTAATCGTTTGTTAGTGATTGATCCAACTCAACCCGCATTAGTAAATGCCTTCACACTGAGATGTCTATGTTTTGAAAAATAGAGACCCTTTTTAGGAGAAGCCTTCAGGTATCTCAGAATTCTCGAGTTCAATGAGCCTAAGTACACCATATGTCGTGATTATAAGCACTTAGTTTATTTTATTTTCATCCCAAGGTTGAAGTGCTTGGTACCTGTGTCACTTTGCAAGCACAACTCATTTTGATCACGAAAAATCCACACTTCACTTGTAGATGTGGGCACCGTCAATATCCCACCATCTAGGCAGGAACCAGCAATATTTGATCCTTGGGGATGTGAGATGCTAGAAATTGGATCAAAAAAACGGATGGGCACCAAATGATATGTCATTCGCATGTTGAAACCTCCGCGTGGGAAGTTATTTTATTATATTTTTCAAAAATTTATTAAAACTAAATTTGTTAAAGTAGAATTAACATTAAAATAAAAAAATTACTTGGCATTTTGGGCTTTTGGTGAAAGGTCACTCAACTTTTCTTGCAAAGAGGATAAGCTAAAATGTTTTTATTCATTAAGGACAAATATCATAATATCATTAAAATATGACAAAAATACTCAAAGTTTTACTAGTTTCTTCCCCCACCATCTTAGGCTACCACCACCGCCAGTGACTAGCCACCAATGACCACTACCTTTAGCGGTCGTCGAAGATTGCTTTCTGACCATTGATCACCGGCCACCATTTTTCAAATGAATCTCCAACGGCCATTTTTCAATGACAACCACCACCACCACCACTACCCTATAATCACCACTTAGCAAATAACAAAAAAAAATTATTTAAACCTCACTATTTTATAGACAATAAAAATTTACTCTATTATAATAATAAAATTTTACTGTATCAATGACAGTGGAATTTTGCTATGTCAATGACAGTAAAATTTTACTATATGAATTTAACATTTAAATGATAAAAAATTTCGACATCGTTTCAACATCACCAATCAACACACTTAGAGCATTTTCAAGTGACTCTTTAAATGAGGCTTGTTATAGCTAACATTTATCATATTTTAGTCACTTCAATGAGCTCGCTATTACAATAGCTATTTTAACAAAATTCTTCAAGACTAATTACATTTGAAGGGTCTTAAGAGGCTCTTTAAACAACTTGTGTGTATAAATAGATAAAATAAAGAAGAATTACTTTCTCTTTTTTTTTTTTGGTATTTTAGCTAGTGAAAAATGAAGAGTACATGATTTTACCATTGCTAGTAGAAATATTAAATAAAAAAAATTATCAAAACATTTCTAGAGTAAAATTTTACTCCATGTTGATAGTAAAATTTTCTTGTTTGCTACAAAAACGGAATGGACAACTCAAATGGCCTTTTTCTAACAGATCTATGGTCGTTAGCCTCATATCTGAGTTTGTTAATACCAGATCTATGATGATGGAGGTTGACGGTGAAGATGGTGGTCGTCGATGATAGATTTGATACGGCAATTTGTAGTAGAGATAGTAAGTAGCGCCAACTATAGACATCTCATTTTGACTGACCTTAAGACCTAAACATTTGGATGCTTCCTAATGATAAAAATAGTACACTTTGATGAATAAGTATGTCTGGGCCACTATTCGGCTCGTTCAACCACTTTTTATTCCCAAAAACCATTTTCCATCAAAACATCTATCATTTTAGTATCTTTTGGAAAGATGAGGAGGACAGAGACCCAATTAAAAGTTGACAAATTTTACAAACAATAGCCAAACTTATGATCCAAAATGTCAATTGGGGTTTAATGGGGCTTTCTTGTGTAACAAGAGAATCCAAGAATTGAAGTGTGGACCCAAAATCATAGAAGGCTCGCAAGATTTTCTACTTGAGACCACATATCTTTGGTCTACCCATAGATTCCACTTGCGCCCAAATTATAGGTTTACGGCCACACAATTTATGTTGTGCGGCTGCATAACCTTTGTGTAGTCGTACATGCAAAAGTGTGGCCGCATAAGGATCTCAATATTTGCATATTCGATTTCGGAAGATCTTATTGCCATATCAGAAGAGAGGCACTACAAGATAAAGTGTATACTCATTAATTTTAGCCCTATTATGCATAAATTTGCTCCCTAAGGCTCCTAGGCCTATATATACCGCCTACCTTCCTCCTTTTTGAGAGAGAGAACTCAACACGCCAACATCTGCCAATTTTACTCCCTGGCACATACAAATCCAAAAATACACGTACATATTCGCATATAAAACAATCTAGGCAATGCTTAAAATACTCTAAGTTAAAGAAAATATAACATCCCAAATTTTATTACTCGAATGCCATTACCATATTCCTTATTAGGGTCTATTTCCATAATCATAAAGCGGAAGCTACAATCATTCACTTAAATAATCAATAAATATTCTCTCTCACATATATAATGATGAAGCATTTAATTACAATTGAAGAAATGCCCTTAGGCATACAATTTACATAAATAAACAGGGCTTAACCCATAACAAATACAATGGCATTCAACCTACACAAAAGAAACCTTGTGATCGAAAAAATGAGACAAACTTCTCAACCCAAGTGAAGTCCTTCGTGCCTGCATCTGAAAAAGGTTTAACAATGTAGGATGAACATAACATCCAATAGGGGTCCCAATAATTATTATTAATACAGCCTAGACATGTATATGATCATGAATGCTCCATATGCTACATATATAAGTAATGTTCTCTTTTCATATCCAAAATATGCAGATACATAGGTATACTTTTCCTTAAAAAATAAAATATTAGTTCTTTAATATTTTAAAAGGGACCAATGTCCTTAACTTTCCATTTCATCTTCAATAACTTAAAGAGATTTCATCACTTTCCAACATTTGAAAATCATTTGTTAAAATATTTCCCGTTTCCCTAAGGTAAATCAATTAAAGCCATGACAACAACCATACTACAATTAAACAGTAACGATTTCACATAAATTATAAATAGCTTACAACCATCTATCACATCATACAACTCACACGAACTTCAACTACCATTCCAATTCACAATACTCTATTAAGACATTTCCCATATTTTCTGGTCATAAGCGTAGGGGTAAAAGGGTCATCCACTACAACACATACACATATATAAACAACAGAATTCTCACATAACACAATCCGGCTTCGTCAAGCCATAACCATCCTCTTTACCAGGCAACGCTAGCTAGAAAGAAATTGGTACCTCTCATTCAAAGTGTATCCCACTTTACCAGGCGCTAACTGGAAGGAAATTTGTATCTCTCATTCAAAGCGTAACCACTTTATTGGGTGCTAACTGGAAGGAAATTGGGACCTCTATATAGCACTCTCATCACATACCACATCAATTGCGTAATTAAATAATCAAAACTACATAACACATAAGAGCATCTCCAATGGTTGTTGCTATATTGCCATTGTTATTGCTATAATTTGGCAATAAATAGTGCTATTTTGCCAAATTATAGTAATGGTGCTCCAATGGTCATTTGCTATTTTAGCAAATCCTAATTAACTTTCCCTCTAAGTTTGTATGTGTTGTTTGGATACAAGTTTTTTTGTAATTTTATTTTTGTTTATTTTTTGTCTTTTGTGATTTTTTTTAACTGTTTGTAAAAAAAATTATATATTTATATTATTCCCGACTAGACAAATATAAAAATTGAAAAAATTGGGAAAAAAAATATATTTAATGAAAAAAATGTATTTAATCTTTTTATTGCCTTCATTTCAAAAATAGTTAACATTATACATTGCAAAAATAATATTACCATTCTGTTGTAGAAAAAACTCAAAAATACAAAAAGAAAAGAAATTTCATTACAAAAATAAATAAAAAAATGACATTGTAAATAAAGACTAACAATTACATTAAAAAAATAAATGACATTGCAAAAAAATACATTATCCCGTAATTATTCATCAGGAGGCATGGGGAAATAGTAATTTGGGCTGCTGACATTTGAGGACCACTTGGCAAATATCTCATTTTTTTGCATTGTGTAATACGCTTTCGTCTGAGGGTCCAAAAGAGAAATGTCCGTAGTCATTATCTCATGTTCTTGTTTTTTGATCTTAAGTTCTTTCATTCCCTGCAGTGCTTGAATCCTTCTTTTTTCTCTTTCATCTTTTTTCTTTTCCTTCTCAGCAAGGTGTTGGTTAAATGTCTCCAATTGTATGCTTATTTTTTGGACTTCAACTTCAACGACTTGATTTCTCCGAAATAATTCTTTTGAAGCTTTCCTACCCATAGGTCTTTTACCCCTTGCAGAGACACTGCCCTCACCAACAGTTGGATTGTTACCAACACTTGGACTGGTGTCATCTTCAAGAGAAATACAGTTATCCGTAGGAGAATCGGGGGCCAAAATAGACTATTTTAATCACAAAAAACAAAACATCACATCCAACCCATAATCATTACACTCTTCTCTCACAAAAAAGTCAAAAAAGCCAAAAAGCCCTTCCCAAACCAAGCTTTTTAGCCCTGGCTAAAATAGCCAAAAAAAGCCAAAAAGTAAAAAAGCAAACCCCCTTCCCAAACAAGTTGTCAATGAAAGAAATTGCTAATGTGGCCAAGACCGATATCAAATTTTATATTCAAATTTATGTTTTCAGTTTGGGGATGTTACTGCCTCATGGTTTTAATAAGTTGCATTATAATTATAATCCTTTTTTATGGTTGGGAACACAAGTTAGTGTCTCATGAGGCAATGAAATACCTAATGGAGACACCAAAAAAAAAAAGCAACGAAGCTGACATGTTTCTGACACTTTTTTTGCTATGTTCAAAGATGACCTTAAGTAGAAAGCATTGAGCACTTGTATAATGCCATTGTCGACTCAAGTATATTGGAGGAAGGCTTGTGGTTGTAAGTAGTTAAAGAGTCCTCTTAATCATTTCTATAACAACTCAAACATGCTTCTAAGATGATTAGTTCAAACCAATTAATTTAACTCAAACTTACTCTTTTTTCTTTTTCTTTTTTTGGGGGTTAATTATTTTTTTAATTCTCAAAGTATGAGTCATGTATCATTTTGATTCCAAATGTATAAAAGTGTTTTAATTTGGTCCCTAATATTTAAATTGTTTCAATCTGATCTTCAATAGATAAAAAGTATCAATTTGGTTCCCAATGTATAAAATGTGTTTTAATTTAGACGACTATTGGAGATCAAACTGCACAATTTAAATATTGATAACCAAATCGATACATATATTAAGGACCAAAATGCACAAAGCTCATACTTTTGGAATAAAAATTGTAATTAATCTTTTTCTTTTTATTTCTTTAATGAAGTTAGTCCAGTGCGGTTAAAAGCAATTTGACAATCAATAAGCTCATAGGAAATAGGATCCAGTCAATAACCAGTCGGGTAATGATAACAATAACACTATCGGTAACATAGTTGCAGAGTTTAATGACTATAACGTAACGTTTATGACAACCAAAGGCGAATTTCTTTTTCTTGATTCACAAAACCTTAGAAAAACTTGCAAGTAAGCATGCTATTAGTTCATAATCACATTTATTAGGTTTAAAATGATTTTGGTATCAAAATTCAATTTATGCACTAATTTGTATACTATCTTTCAGTTGCTTTGAAGCATTAAGAGTCATAAGTCATAGTAATTTATCAACATTAATTCATAATGCAAGAGCTGAGGCTGTTGAAGGAGCTGCTCGAAAGCTTCACAAACAGGCAAAAAGCCCTAACTCTTTTTTTTTAAGTGAAGGGCTTACTTTTCCCTTACTAATTAAGTGGTAAGGTAGGGCGCTATTCGATGAGCCATCGTCGCTTTCGAGTATAGCCTGTGTGTTAAGCAAAAATGTATGGTAACAAGCAATCGCAATGTGTACCGCCCCAAGCTAAGTTTTCATGGCCTAGCCCTCCCAAAACCATACATTTTGCTCATTGCACATATCCTTCCCTTGTTTAGGACTCACCAATGCCTTCTTGTCTTCCACCATTGTGCAACAATGACTTTGTTCGCTAAATTGTATAATTAACTAAAACAAATAGATTCACGATTAATCAAACTAAATTACAAAATAAGAAAACATCTTGGAAATTACAACCATATTGCAGCAAAATAAATAATACAATAAAATGGTAAAGAAAGCAAACTGAAACCTGTGTGATACCACAGTCTCCTTAAAACCGATTTACCGCCTCACCGAGGGTGCTAGAGGTACGTCGGTGTCTGTCTCTCAAGATACGAAGGTTTAGACCCACTACCATAGAAGCACCTTCTATTAGCTTTGGCGAACCAACAATAGCAACACTCTCTCACACAGGAAGAAAATTATCGAAGCAAACTGACTGTATAGTATGGAAACCAAAAAAAATTTGTATCGAACCAAGGAAGATGGGCCTCCTTTTATACACAATGGGGAAGAGAGGAGGAGCCTCCAGCCATCAAGGCTTGCACCAATGCAGGTCATTGCTCTTGCAAAACTGATGGAGTAATGCACCAAAACTGATGGGTTAATCAGTATTTAAGTTATATACTCTATATACACATGTGTATATCTATAACAAACCTAGGCTTAAAAAATTAGGTTGGTGGACCACCAATCCAGCCTAGCCCAAACCTAACCCATTCCAACAAGCCTCAAGCCCAAGCCCAAGCCTAAGCCCAAGCCCAACATCCAAGATCCATGACCCACGGACCAAGCCCGGCCCAGTCAAGGCAGATGGGCGGCGCCCTCGTGCGCGTGGCAATTTTTGCATAACCAACTTGGACTATAGTTTTGGCCTAAGCCCATCCTTAAAGCATCCATAACTCTCTTCCTTCAGAAAATTTGGATGCCCCAAAGGGCTCATGTCCTTATTAAAATCTTGAGGTTTAAATACCCATCAAAGCTTTCATCTACAATCAATGTGGGATTGGTAGTTATATACAATTCTCAATACCTCATTCATGAGACTAACTTTATAAAACAATTTCTCATTCAATTCTTAATTTTTTTTTTTTTTTTGGTGGTGTAAAGACCTTGTTACAAATAATTTAAACCCATTTAATCTCACATCAACCAATGGTTATGACCTACTTTAATTTCTCATTAAAGTAACTATAAAACCATTTTTCCCAACAGTCCCCCACATGAATAAAAATCAACAGAATAAAGTAAACGGACAACGTTTACAACAAAGACTCGGAGAGAGAGCACACAGACCAACCCTGTATCAGAAAAGGTAGTTGTTGACCTTGAACCTTTCGTAATGAAAGCCTATTGGATTTACTGGCTGACTAGTGAACGTTATGTCTTGAACTATTTTGCCGTTTATGTAAATAGAGACAATAGACCTCACACAGGAGTTAGTCCAACCATTGTTCTCATTCTCACTGGTGTGTCCGGTATGGCCCTAGAACACTAGCCTGGTTCAGTGAATGTTTTTAAACAATTCGACCTTACCAAATTATTAAAGAAGTGGCCCCACTTCGTACTCACATAGGTGACCTATATAAAGTATCTCATTATATCCCGGTTGATTATTCATATCACTTAGGTCATTAAAAGCATTAGCTTAACCTTCTACCCCCACAGGTTATCACTGTACAAATTAATGGGCAAGAGAATTTACCTCTTTAGTGACTCACCCATCACACGAAATTAGGTTGTCCCTTTAAACCTAGATCTTGGAATCTCCAGTCAACTAGGTTGGGTTTTCTGTTTCGGTAACATTACTAAAGGTCTTAACCCCATTCCTCTTAACGACGTTTCTGCTAACTCTCGAGTTAACCCTTTGGTTAGTAGATCCACAATGTTATCCTTAGACTTTACATAGTTTAGAAAGACAACTCCATTAAAGAGTAGTTGTCGTATGGAATTATCTTTACGACGGATATATCTAGACTTTTCATTATACATATTACTTTGTGCCCGTTTAATCGTCAATTGGCTATCACAATGAATACAGATAACAGTCACATGTTTCGACTAATGTGGAATATCCTCAATGAATTGGCGAAGCCATTCAGCTTCTGTAGTTGCTTTATCCAAAGCAATAAACTTAGATTCTATCGTTTATCTTGATATACACGTTTATTTGGAAGATTTCCAAGACACGGATGCCCCTTTGAGGGTAAACACAATTTGGTGTCATTTATATCAGATATCCAATTAGCGTCACTATACCCGTCTAGTACCACTGGGTATCTGGTATAATGCAGCACATAATCCTGCGTGTAGTGTAGATAACCTAACACCCGCATAATGCCCCTCCAATGAGTAGCATTCGGATTACTCGTGCATCTACTAAGCCTGCTAACAGATCAGGCCATATCTATCCTTGTACAACTCATCAGATACATCAAACTTCTAATGATCTGAGAATATTCTAACTAAGAGACACTCTCACCATTATTCATGGTCAAATGTAGACTCAAGTCTATTGGTGTCCTAGAAACATTCGTATCTGATTTCCCAAATTTTGCAGGTATCTTTGCAACATAATGAGATTGAGAAAGTACAATACCACCAGATGTTCTGGTAATCTTAATATCCAAAATGGCGTCTACAAGGCCCATATATTTCATGTCAAACTTAAAATTTAACAATCTCTTAGTAATTCTAACCATTTCATCATTACTACCAACAATAAGTTTGTCATCGACGTATAGACACAAAATGGCATACCCTCTGTATGTGCCTTTGACATATATGTATTTGTCATACTTATTGATTTTAAACCCATTTGATAACATAGTGTTGTCAAATTTCTCATGCCATTGCTTAGGAGCTTGCTTCAAACCATATAATGACTTAACAAGCTTATAAACTTTCTTATTTTTTCCTGGAGCTGAAAACTCCTTGGGCTGCTCCATATAGATTTCTTCATCTAAATCTCTATTTAAGAAAGTTGTTTTTACATCCATTTGATGTATCTCTAGACCACGTAAAGCGGCTATCACAATCACCATGTGAACCATCCATGTAATGCCTCAAAATAATTAAACATTTAAAATCCATAATAATAACTCGTAAGACATACGAAAGCCACCATTCTATATAGGCATATGACATCATAACATCAGTGTCCCTTAAATCCTTTTAAAAGTCTACAACATGCTCGACATATACATTGATACAACAACATTAACCTTAGTACATGATCAAAAGAATAATACTTGAATTAATGCAAGAGAATGCCTTAGAGGCTACAATAACTCTTTTTTTTTTTTTTTGGTGGATAAGAGTTAGAACTCAATATAAAGAAACACTTGGCTTTAACATAAAATAAAATAACAACCCAATGAGCCTCAAGCTCCATGATCCTCCCAAGCCATTTCTTGGTAGGGGCACACCAATCTACCTAAAAATGGTTTTCCACGTAAGGTGAGCATAAAACCCAGTAGAGACAATCTTAATAATATGTATGATACTTAGCAATGCCATAAGGTGAATGCATATGAAATGTCATGATAAAACATGCGTTTTCTCGTTTGAAACAATGCTCTGCAAGAATTCCAAAAATCACATCTCCAAGACTTTCCTTTTAAAAACATCACAATGGTAAATACAATGAGTAAATCTCCAAGGCTAGCGTTCAAAGAAATAGTAAGCTATACAAGCTAACTATGCCATTTCATCAGGACTATCTGGATGGAATCGACACCTATCTGTAATAACCCGACCCTTATTTATGATTCTGGTATACTTTCAATCCCTGAATCTGTGCCTTTATATGCTTATTGTGAAATTCCATGTAGAATTAAGTGTAATTAAGTAAACTTTATGATTATAGATTTATATCTGTTTAATAAGAAAACATATCTGTCACAATTAAAATGGTTGGATCGGGAATTGAAAGCCTTAGGAGATCAATAATTCGAAATTAATTTTATATTTGAGATCAGCATGATTTTTAAGCCATGATAAGCATTTTTGTGAAATGCCAATTCGGAGTGATTAAACTGAATCAGTTTTGTCCTATTCAATTTATATATATATATAGCTTTAGCCATTTGACATAATATATATGTATGCTTAAGTCATTTGACTTGGAACCTAAAAAAACTAAAATATCTCCTGAGAGGGTTAGGAGAGGAGAATGAGGGAGAAAGAAGAGAAGTCTTCTAAGGAAGAGATTGAGAAGGTTTGAGGGATTTAAAAGCTCAAGGTATGTTGATTATACTTTAATTAACTCCTCTCTTTAATATGGGTAAGAATTTCTTGGGTATTCACATAAGTTGGGGTTTGGATAGGTGTTTTCATCATTTGATTAATGGTGTTAATTGGAACCATGTAAAGGAAATTGCATTCTATTCATAGTTCTACATATTTGCATCCAATTATGTGTGTAATGGATCTATGTTTGTGTTTAGATGTTAAAGAAAATGAATTATAGTGTAGTAGTAAAGATCAAGACCCAAGTTATGTTGAGATTGTTATGTGTTATGATGTCTATGTACATGATTTTTGAACCATACTTCATCAATTAAAGGACCTATTTGAGCCTTAAGAGCACTCACCAAAAAATGGAATTTTGTCTGAATTTCGAACTGCATTCTGTCCAGATCGCCGCACGTGCGGGGCTTACTGCCGCACGTGCGGGGCTCACAGCCGCACGTGCGGCCCAAGCTGAAAAAAATGTTCAGCTCCATTTCGCATGCTCAACCCTCTGATATTTTTAAAATATTTTTCTGATGATCTTAAGATGGCGGTAAATTCATTCGAGACGTAATGAGTCAGGAAGTAATTTAACAAGGAAAGAGGGAAGTTAATTTGTGAACTTTGTATGTGTATAGGACACGCTTCAGGGGGAAGTAGCGGTCCGCCTCAACACTGTGAGTAGTAGTACTCGATGTATCTTTAACCGTTAATGATTATTGTTATTGACGCTATGATCTTCGTCATAAGAATTATGTTGACATGTATGTTATGTATGCTACGTAAATATTGTGAAATTATGGTAACATCAAAGGTGTATGCTATATGAGGGACATTGTGAAATTATGGAAACATCAAAAAGGATTTGTGAAATATGCATATCGAATTTGTGAAGTATGGATCACCAACTTGTGCAATATGAAACGATGTGGCCGAGGGCCACTTGTAAAGTATGAATTTCCGAATTGTGAATTGTGAAACTATGAAGCCAAGAGCCGAATTGTGAACCTATGAAACCCAAAAGCTAATTTATGTATATGTTAATTTATGAGGCCAGGGGCCGACTTGTGAATTTATGTGGCCAGGGGCCGACTTGTGAACCTATGTGGCCAGGGGCCATTTGTGAAATTATGAAGCTATGAGGCCAAGGGCCAAACTTGTGAACTTGTGAATCAAAAGGGCCGAAGGCCGATGTGATAAGTTGTGAATCTATGAAACCTAAAGGCTATTGTGAATGTGTGAACCCCTCAGGCCAAGGGCCGAACTGTGGAATTGTGAAACCGATAAAGTCATCTGTAATCTAATGAAAATGTGCTTACTTTGTCCTGTTAACTTTATGTTAATTATGTCAATTCGTGGGAATGATGTAACGGTTACCATTAGGACTCTATTAATTACAAGGCAAGGCAACTATGTTAACATATAAGAACGATTAAACAACTGTGTATACTATTGATTAATAGAGCATGTGAATTAAGTCATTTACCCAAAAGAATTTATGTTCATTCTTGAAGAATAGATTCTGAGTAAATGTAAGAGTAGCTATGTGTATCCATATGAATTTGAAGTTATTTTGCTATATTGTTTATGAATTGGAAGTTATTCAGAATCTATGATATAAGTGCAAAGTTTAGCATTATTATGTGACTCTCATGAGAATGTGAATTAGTCTCTTATTGTTAAGCGTACGAAAATGACATAATACAACAAGAAACACTCTGGTTATAATATGTTCCGTTTGAATTAATGAATGATGTTCAAGTATGTTTCAGGCATGTTTCCAGTATGTTACAAGTTCAAGTATGCTGAGGTATGTTTCAAGTATATGTTATAAGTTTGAATATACTATAAGGTCAAACAAGTTTCAAGGGCTTTATGCCAATGTTTCAAGGGCCTCGTGCCACCACATTTCAAGGGCTTATAGCCATCAAGTTTATGTTGCAAGATTGGGCCTAAGGCCGTTATGTACTTAGCACAGAATCAGACTATTACATTGACATGTATTATGTTTCAAGTTAAGCATCATTTTATTTATGTATTACTATTCACTGAGCCCGGCTCACTCTCTATTATGTCTGTTTCTGTAGGTCAGCAACCAGGTGGTCAGTCCTAGCCAAGACGTCCGCTTTCTTTTGTCAACCTTCGTATGTCCAGGCACTGTATAAGCCATTTATTTTGTCAAGTTGTTAAGATGTTGACTTGCTTATGGGTGTCCCTCTAAGGTTGTTGTATATACTTTCATGTTCGTTTTTTTGTATACGCCCCATCATGGGGCTGGCATTGTAAATGTGTATGCATATGCTCCGGGTTATAGTTGGAACTTTATCCATCCACTATAATGCATGTGATGAATGAGATCCTGGCATGTAGAAGTAGCTCAATGGAGTTTATTTGTTTCATTATTTCCTTTTTTTTTCGTGCTTCCGATAAGGCCCCGTATGTTATGTACCAGGTTACATGTCCGTTTCTGAATAGGTCATGCCCAAACTTTTTGGGGCGGGTTTGGGGCGTGACACTATCATGTGGGTTTCTGATCTTATACCAGCGACACACAGCCCAACTTAATTACCACACCCCCTAATTGTTTACCATTTGATTTACCCTTTCCAAAGACACAGTACATAAAATGTTTCAAAACATAAATCTTTGGTTTAATAATCCATAATATCCACAATGCGATGTATGATTCCAAAGCAATTCCATTTCATAATCCACATGCAATTTCTAACACACGACAATGCTATCCTCCACCTATAGCCAAAACAATTATTTCTAATGCAATTGTTAAAAGATAGCAACAAGAATAATAAAAATACTATCCAAAATGATATCAAAGCTAGAATCCCAATGATGTATACAAAATCTTCATGATTCCCGAAAACAACATTCATACTCCTACCAGCCTTGTGAATCTCAACAAAAAAATATTTGATATTCAAAACCGTTGATATGGTTTTCCAAGGAAAAACCAATACTCGATAATTTCAAATAGTTCAAAACGATTTGCAACCATACCTCCTTTCATCAAAATCCCACAACATTTACAATTCATTCATTTTCCAATAAAGCATCCAACACCCTAGGTTTTGATAAACTTTTGGGGATTCTTTTCCAAAACATAATTTTTTTCTCCAAAACCTCCCTACATAACAACTACAAGCTTACCAATTTCAATTATAACCGAAAACAAAAGTTTTTTCCCAATTTGTGCATTAACACATATATAACCCAAAACCTAACTTTTCAAAAACACATAACGAGCAAAGATAGTATATAACAAAGCTAAATAACATACACATCGGTAAGAAAATCCCTACCTCAAAGCAAGAAGAGGAGAAACCCCAAATCCCCAAAATTCAACGACGATAAAAACGTGAACTTTCTAGATCAAAAAATAGCCCTCAACACTCTCTACCTCAAAGTCTTAAGTACTAGGGGTGAGAAATAGGTAGAAGTAGATGAAACCCAAGGTTTTATGGTTAAGGAACTCGGAAATAGCGGAATAAGAGAGTGAGAGAGAGAGAGAGAGAGAGAGAGAAAGAGAGAGAGGAGAAGATAAGCTCAAAAAGATATTTTTTGCTTTTCACAGGTATTTATAGAACAAGCTCTTCGTGGGCACAAACTCAAGACTGCGAGCACGACACACATAGTCGCAGGAGTGACCAACCCTTTCGCAGGTGCGACCTACATATTGCGACCCACCTCGCGGACCACACACTTGCCTCCTATACACAAACCTGAATATGCATTTTGGTCACGGCCTGTCGCGGACCATCGCAAGCGCGACCCGTAACTTGTTGAATAGTGGGCGCGGCCTAAACAGCCGCAGCTGCGACCTGCCAATCCAGGCAGCCTGCTCACAGGTTCTGGGGTTCTACACTAAGGTTCCCGGCAACCAAAAGAGACCCTACACAAAGAAAACAACTCATAACAAGTGTTAACCCAAAGCAAGTGAACAGGAAAGGTCGTGTCTAAACCGGGACCATCACAATCTCCCCCCATAGGAAATTTCATCCCCAAAATTTAACGTTGCCGCAACACAAATGAAAAACACTAATGACACCACACCAAATTAAGCAACTAAAACCATATTCTCCACCGCAACAACCCAACAAGGTCAAAAACAAAACCGAGCTAGTAACAACCATGCAAAAAGACCCAAACACAACTTGATTCACCTGTCACACCCACCAAATTACTGCAACGTTCACAACATAACAAGTATAATTAAAATTTTCAAGCAAAAGATCTTAAACACACTCCACAACAACGAAATAACACGGCATCCAATTATCCCAAACTCAAAACCCTCCAAACACACATAACTACACAGAAAGTTCCAACAAAAAAAAATCTTTATTCCTCCCTTAGCACGACTATATATTCCTAAGAATGACCTCTCACAAGGCAAAACTCTAGTCCACATTAATTCAACCACGCCACTCAAAAACATCGAAAGAACATACACACGCAAAAGATAATAAAATCTCAACAAGCACCCATGATGAATTCCAAGTTACAACATTTATTACTTAGACAAAACTTGTTGCAATAGGTACAGTGAAAAACCCCAAAATAGAAGACAATGAAAACCTATCTTTTTATCTATGGAATATAAATAAAATAAAATAAAATAAACAATAAAAAAAATTGCCATGAAACCGACACAACTGTTACTTCACGACCCAAACCATACTTATCTACATGATGACTCACGAGCCTAACCTTGAAAAATCCCACATACATGCAGCTCCAAAATTCTTTTTACTTCAGGTGCAAATACAATACTCAAACATTCATTTTGAAACAACCAAATTTCCAACAATAAAAGATTTTAGTTCACAATATTCTTTTCCAAAATACCTCCACTAGTGAACCCGCAACCGTCACCCAACCAACAATCCAACCAGTTTTGTAAGGAAAAATTATGCAAATAGTCCCTGTACTTTACACGATGTGTCAATTTGGTCCATGTAATTTCACTTTACTTGATTTTGCTCCTTAATTTAACAGATTGTGTCATTTTTGTCCAATAAATAACGGTTGTTAAGTTAATTTAATGGAAAGTCAAACAATGTGTTAATTTGGTCCCTGTATTTTCCACAATGTGTCAATTTAGTCCTTGTCAAAATCAAGAAAATTGAAACTACAGGGACCAAATTGACACATCGTGTAAAATACAGGAACCAAATTGACACATTATTTGACTTTCTGTTAAATTAATTTAACAACCGTTATTTATTGGACTAAAATGACACAATTCGTTAAATTAAGGGGCAAAATTGAGCAAATTGAAACTATATGGACCAAATTGATACATCATGTAAAATACAGGAACTACTTGCATAATTTACCCTTTTTTGAAAAATAGAATTACAATCCTGTTACGAAATATAAATGGGACACGTCAAATACGACAACAAGAAGTTAAACAACATCAGAAAACAATTGTACTCCTATACTCAAAAATCATGTTCCATCACTACGACTATAACATCGGTCAACCACTCGTTACTACACCCTCCTTTACAGGACAAGCTACCACAACCACCCCCCTCCAGGGAAAAACAAATAACGAACCAATAACTCTTCTACCTCAAACCCAGATAACATTCTGAGTAATGATTATAAGACATATTGTAACAACCCTCATACTGTTTACCGATTAATGACTGATTGATTATCGATAAACATTGATTACCGTTAAACTGAACTGATTATGACTGACAATTGGACTGGCGAAAGTACTGAACAGACTGACCGAAAACTGGAACTGAATTGACTAAGTATGTATGTTAATTTGTATTCTATCTGTTTGATTGATTATTTTATCTATTCGTGTTTTCTGTTTAAACTGTTAATTGAAGGCCTTATCGACGGCCGAACTGGGAATTGATTATTCTTTTATGATCATCATAATTAATGTGATTTTATGGTATAATTATCTGAACTCCTGAACTAAGATCTTTGGTTGTGACAGATTAGTGGCCTAAATTAACATGGAGTTAGGGTTTCACATTAATGAAGTATTCACATTAATGACCTTCCCATTTTATACCTAAACTCCTGAACTAAGATCTTTGGTTGTGACAGATTAGTGGCCTAAATTAACATGGAGTTAGGGTTTCTTAGTTTTCCCTAAAAATTAGGTGATGGCTCTAATCTTTTGTGAATTGGTCTATTTTTTACAATTATGGGCTAAATTGATTTGTGGGATAAAATACAATATATTGCCAATTTTTTACCTTGATGATTATATATTTAAAAAGGTCAAATCTGACATGCAGGTGTGCCAAAAGGCGTGGTATCCACACCAGCGAATGATGAAGATGGTAGCTTTTGGCAATAGATCTGAGAGAACGACAAATAGAGATGACGATGAGCAATATCGACCGATGCTAGAGATGGTGGAGATGATGTTAAGAGACAAATGATAAAGATGGTGAAACTTTGTGTGTGTGTGTGTGTGTGTGTGTGAGAGAGAGAGAGAGAGAGAGAGAGTTGTAACATACAGAGACAAAGTTGTAGAAGAGAGAAACCTATGAATAGATATAATAGTGAAATTTATTCTTAAATGAAGAACAAAGTTGTCCATTAATTTAATGCATTATATTTTCGGTTATGTTACATGCACCAATTAAAGTATACACTGGTGTATTAACTAGTGTTATACCATTATTACTGACCCCACCTATTATATAAATTACAAATATCTAAAACCTCTAAAATTATGCCATATCATCTGTTAGTATATTAGTTAGCACATTAATTAGTATATATAACATTATTCTTATATTTTTTTGTCCTGTACATCTACAAAAAATTTAACCTAACACTTTCCAATATAATTAATTAGTGTGTCATTTTCCCAATATAAGTGAGTAGTGTGAGTGTTACCGAATATCTCAAACTAAATTAGTTAAAAGTAGCCAATCAATTGGCCAATCAATTTGTAAAAACAATGGGCAGGAATCAATTGGACAATATATCCTCATCACAAAGTTACACACCATCAATAATAAATGTGTAACCTTATCGCTAATTGATTTAACGAACATATTAATAACAAAAAAAAATTGAAACTATAAATGTTATAACTAAACACAAAATTTTATAATATCAATTACAAAATGCGTAATTATATGACTAATTAGTGTAAAAAAAAAATATTTAGCAACCATAAATGTCGTAACCAAATTACAAAATTTCGTAACATCAACCATAAAATGAGTAATCAATCACTAATTGCCATAATAAAAATGTCTAAAATTTTTAGAAATCACAAATGTCGTACTCAAGTCACAAACTTTTGTAATATCAACTATAAAATGTATAACTTCTCATAACTTGACATAACATAGGGGGTGTTTGGGAAGACATTTGGGTTAAAATAACCCACCAAAAGATAAAATAGACTAAAATAACTAATAAGACAAAATGTCACATTCAACCTATAATCATTTTACTTTTTCTCTCCAACTATCTTCCTAAACACAACTATTTTAACTAGGCTAAAATAGTCAAAAAGCTAAATAGTCAACTAAAATAGCCTACTTCTCAAGCAAGGCCATTATAGTGTAGAATTTTTAGAAATCGCAAACGTCGTAATTAAATTACAAAATTTTATAATATCAATCGCAAATGTTAATTAGCGTAACAAAAATGTTTAAAATTTTTAGAAACCACAAATATCACAACCAAGTTACAAAATTTCGTAATATCAACCACAAAATGAGTAATCAATCACTAATTGGCATAATGAAAATGTTTAAAATTTTTAGAAGTCACAAATGTCATAATCAAGTCATAAAATTTCATAATATCAAACACAAAATGAGTAACACATCACTAATTAGTGTAACAAAAATATCTATAATTTTTAAAAACTACAAATGTCATAGTCAAACCACAAAGTTTTGTTACATCAACCGTAAAATATGTAACCAATCATTAATCAGTGTGATAAAAATGTTCAAAATTTTTAGAAACCATAAATATCGTAACCAACTCACAAAATTTTGTAATATCAAACACAAAATGAGTAAAACATCACTAATTGGTGTAACAAAAATATTCAAAATTTTATAAATCACATATGTCGCAACCAAGCCGTAAAGTTTCATAACATCAATTACAAAATGAGTAATTAATCACTAATTGACGTAACAAAAATATCTAAATTTTTTAGAAATGACAAATGTTGTACCAAGACACAAAATTTCATAACATCAATAACAAAATATGTAACCTCCCACGACTTAACATAGGAAAACTATGCAAAAGTTTTAGAAACTACATATGTTTGAACCAAACCACAAAATTTTGCAGCATCAATTACAAAATGTGTAACCTCATACAACTTAGCATAACAAAACAGTGAAAATTTACGGAAATCACAAATGTCATAACTAAAAGGGCACAATTATTCAATTCTATTTGTATAAGGTCTAGCCTGGCAAGAAGAAGGTCCTTACTGTGAAGAAGGTTCCCACACCTAGCCTAGAAAGAAGAAGGTTCCCACTTCGAAGTGGGCTCTTTACTCCACTCTAAAGTGGGCTCCTTACTCCACTACGAAGAGCATCTAATATGTCGAAAGAGCACATGACACCCGCGAATAACGAAACCACTTACTTAAGTGCCAGACAGAATCATTGTTATCCTTCAATGATTAGCGACAAAGGTGGTAGTAATGGAGGCGCTTGGTGAACAAGTGTAAAAAGCAACCTAATCCTCCTTTACATAGGGGAAAAACTGAATTATTTCTTATCTTTATATACTCTCTTCTTCTCTACTCTTTCTATACCAAACACTGGTACAGACCAGACCATTAGAGGGGTTTCCAACCAAACCCCGATCGGGCAGCCTAACCATTTGTTCCTTGTGCAGGCCTTCACCATGACTGCATCATCTACTATATGAATTTGGAGATTGAGGAGCTACGTGCTCAACTAAGGAAGTAGATGATGCCTCAAGAGGAACCTAGGAGATCTAGAAGAGGGTTGTCGCAGCAAAAGATACGTACTCCACCTCCGCCTTCATGAAAGAAAGGGTCCAATCCAAGACCTGCTCGTGGTGAGCATAGCCAATTAATTCTGGTACACAGTGAGGGGGCTAGTAGTAGGATAAACAATCCCATAATGAAGAATCATCGAGAAGACTCTTGCAAGAGACAAAAGACCATCAATCATCATTCGGTAGTCCCTCATCCTTTGTGCTGTTGTGACGAGAGACAGTATGACTTGAGGTCATAGTTAGACAACAACCGAAGGGACGACCGACGGTCGAACAAAGAGGCAGAGCTATGACTAGAAAGGGAGAAGGAGCATTTAGACCGATCCATTCATCAGATGGAACGTCGTGCTCTAAACCGACTAGTCACTTACAGTCCACCGAAATTCATCATGTATGATGGAAAGTCGGATCCCTTGACTCACATCAGCCACTATTGCCAAATGATGTCACTTTGGAACCAGAATGATGCATTCATGTGCAAGGTTTTCGCCTCTAGCCTTGGTGAGCACAACCTCTGGTGGTACGAAAAACTCCCTCCACAATCCATTTATGATTAGGCTCAACTCTCTAAGGCCTTCTTAGCACAGTTCATTTCCAACAATCGAATCCCAAAAGGGTTGGACACATTGTTCAATATCCGGAAGAATAAGAAGGAATCTTTGCGTGAATATGCCTGGCGGTACTGGGAAGCATATGGCAACTTAGAAGAAGATGTTTGTAGTGAGCCATTGGCGGCACTGTATTTCGAACAAGGCTTCCCCCTTCACACAACCTTAGGCAGTCGTGGACGAAACGACATGCCTCCGACTTGAAAGAGGGCCCGGATAGAGGAGCCAGCCCGTGTGGAAGATGACACTGCCTCTATACAAGTGTTAGTCGCTAATGACGACGCTAAGGCCTCTTGGCAACCTAAGGCCGAGCAGCTAAGGAGGGAGGACCAGCGACGGAGATATAGCTGAAATAGACAAACCACAATGGAAAATAAGAAAGAAAATGGCAGATTCTACAAAGCCATAACCACTGTATTCAGTGATCCAATATATAGACTCTTGGAGAAAATCAAAGAAGAGCCTTACTTCATCTAGACTCCCAAGATGATCCCTGCTCGGCACAATCAAGAGTGGCGGTGCTCCTACCATCGAAAGAAAAGGCATAAGAAGTAGAATTGTCGGTACCTTAAGAGGTACGTAGAGGACTTGGTCATTGCTGGCCACCTCTAACAATGGATTGATATTGAGAAGACAAGGGCAAAACAAGGGCAACCCCTAGTTCCTCTACTAGAAGACCAAGCCCCGAGGATAGTGATCAACATCATCCACGGGATAACCAACTTTTAAAGCAAAAATGCCCTTTGTGGCGAGGTTCAAAGAGCCACACACCTACAGCAAGTAATATCAGTGGAACCTCCGCCTAAGAAGTCTAGAACTGAAACAAGGTCTTCTTAGTTCAACATTGTGTTCACTGAGAAGGATTTAGAAGAAATCTAACACCTCCACACTGATGCTCTGATCGTCACCGTCATTGTGGCGAACAAGTTTGATGTGAAGCAAGTTCTAATCGATCAAGGAAGCGCTGCCGACATTATGTACTTTGAACTTTTTAATAAACTAGACCTCAGCGAGCAACACCTAACCCCTGCAACCTCCTCTCTGGTCTACTTTAATGGGAAAACCGAGTGGCCGCATGGTCGGATCACCTTGCCTATCACAACAAAATCCAAAGTGGTATCTGTCGATTTCTTGGTGATCAATACTCCGTCTCTTTATAATGTAATCCTTGGATGATCTTGGATTCATGCAATAAAAGCGGTGACATCTACTTACCACCAGACCGTCCGTTTCTTAACATAACATGGATGGAGGAGATCAGAGGCGATTAGGTTGCAATGAAGCACTGCTTCATCACAATAATGAAGTCTAAGCAAGCGTGCAAGGAAGTACAAATGGTCGAAGTGCCTAATCAGCCTGTATTGGAAAATGTTGGTAGAGTACTGGCAGAAAAGATGGTTAAGGACCTTGAAAGGGTCTTGGTGGAAGAAGAGAAGTCGGACAAGTTCTTTTTGCTTCGCACTTCACTCCTCGTCAAAGAGAATGAGCAATTGCTAACTCTCCTCCACAAAAACATTGATGTGTTTGCCTGGTCTGCATACGAGACTCCTGGGTTAGATCCTGAATTCGCTTGTCACCAACTCAATATCCATCTAGAAGCTTGACCCGTAGCCCAAAAAAGTAGACGATCGCCCGCAGAGCATGCTGAAGTAGTGGTTTGAGAAGTGGGTAAGTTGCTAGCAACAGGAGTCATACATGAGGTGCAATATCCAAAGTGGTTGTCCAATACCATCATGGTGACAAAAAAGAACAACAAGTGGAGAGTCTACGTTGACTTCACTAGCCTCAACAAAGTTTGCCCTAAGGATAGTTTTCATTTCCCGTTGATAGTTCAATTGGTTGATGCCAGGGCCAGACATGAACGAATGGGTTTCTTGGATGCCTACAGTGGTTATCACCAAATCCCCATGTTCGGCCCTGATCAAGACAAGACGGCGTTCATCAGTTCAAGGGGCACCTATTTCTATAACGTGATGCCCTTCGGCTTGAAAAACGTTGGTGCAACATATCAACGGATGGTCACCAAGATGTTTAAAAACCAACTTGGCAAGACCATAGAAACCTATATAGACGACATGGTCAAGAGTAAATTGGCTGAGCACCATTTGAGAGACTTGGAGGAAGTGCTTCAAATCTTGAAAACCCACAAACTTTGCTTGAATGCCTCGAAGTGTCTGTTCAGGGTAGGTTCAGGGAAGTTTTTAGGATATATGGTGACTAGACTAGGCATCGAAACCAACCCCGACCAAATCAAAGCCATCCAAGACATTGGAGCGCCTACGAAGGCCAAGGAACTCCAAAAGCTCACTAGTATGGCCACAGCATTGAACCGTTTCATTAGTCAGTCCTTCGACCGAATGAGGCCCTTCTTCTAGCTCTTAAAGAAGAAAGCAAGCTTCGAATGGGATGACCAGTGCTTCGAAGCACTCACAGTGTTGAAGAAGTACCTTTCTTCCCCTCCTCTTCTGTCCACCCCAGTCCCCAACGAAGAGCTATTTTTCTACTTGGTTATCTGCAATCATGTTGTGAGTGTAGTCTTGATTAGAGAAGAAGGGAAGGAACAAAAGCCAATATACTACGTTAGCAAGACCCTACTAGATGCCGAAACCAAATACTTGCCACTAAAGAAATTGGCATATGCCCTATTGATCGCCTCCAGAAAGCTTGCTCACTACTTCTAAGGGTGCATCATCAATGTCCTCACTAAGTATCCTCTTAAGTTCGTGTTCAGCCGAGCTGATATCTCGGCCTGAACAGTAAAGTGGGTTGTAGAACTGGTGAATTTGACATTAAATTCTAGCCACAAACTGCCATTAAAGCTCAAGTATTGGCGTATTTTGTTGCTGAATTCACACTAGGACCGACCAACCCCTTCGAAGGGAGCTCGGCCCTAGCAACTAGAGTCCACAACACTTACCAAACTCCCACTAAGGCATGAAAACTTTTCATTGGAGATTTCTGGCAGCTATTTATTAATGGATCCTCTAACCAAAAAGGTTCTAAAGCAGGAGTGGTTCTTATTTCACTGGAAGGATTTGTTTGGGAGTAAACCATCAGACTAGGATTGAAGGCTTCCAATAACGAGGCAGAATACGAGGCCCCGCTAGCTGGTCTACGAAACACTGAACATTTTAATGCAGAGGACTTGCTTGTTTATAGCGATTCCCAACTTGTGGTGAACTAACTAATTGGAGTATATGAAGCTCACGATGAGCGGATGGCATTCTATACTAAACAAGCCAAGCACTTCATTCGTAAATTTCAAGCTATTAAGGTTAAGAAAATTGGCCAAGATGGAAACAGCCATACCGATGCCTTAGCTTGGCTTGGCTCCTTGGTGGATTCCAGAAGTGACTGCAAGATATGGGTCAAGTATGTTCCTCAACCAACTGTCAGTCCACCCAACTCAGTTCTCTATACTGACCTCGATCTGAGCTGGATGGACCCTCTCATTGCCTTCCTAAAAAATGGTACCCTCTTAGATGACAAGAAATAAGCACATAAAATAAGGCATTGAGCTACGTGATTTTGGATCTCACCCTCGAGTAAGCTCTACAAGAAGTCTTATCTTAACCCGTATCTTCTTTGTGTTCATCCCAACCTTGTAGAGAATTTGCTCTATGAAATCCATGAGGGGATTTGTGGTAGTCACACTGGAGGTCGGCCCTTGGCACACCAAGCCCTCACTCATAGCCGCGTATGCAGAAAGACACCCAACAGTATGTCCGACAATACGACAAGTGCCAAAGATTTGCTCCACTTATTTATCAACCAGCCAAGTACCTAACTTCCCTTACTAGCTCGTGGCCATTTACACAGTGGGGTTTGGACATCGTTGGACCTCTAGCAAAGGGTACTGCCAACAAAAGGTTCTTCGTTGCTGCCACCAATTACTTCACTAAGTGGGTGGAGATTGAAGCCTTAGTATGTATCAAGGAAGCTGACATGAAAAGGTTCATATGGAGGAATGTCATTACTTGGGTTAGTATCCCAAGGGTCTTACTCTCTGACAATGGCACCCAGTTTTATGGGAAGACTTTCAAGAAGTTCTACTCTGACTTGAAATTGAGTTCAGAAACTATACTCCAGTCTACCCGCAAGGCAACGGTTTAGCTGAAGCATCTAACAAGACGATCGTCAATGAGATAAAAAAAATGGCTAGAAAAAGCCAATGGCAAGTGGATGGAAAAATTGCCAAATGTCTTATCGGCATACATAACTACACCAATCAACAAGAGAGACGCCCTACTCTCTCACCTATGGAATGGTGGCCAGCATTCCCTTGGAAGTCAATCTTCCTACAATTCGGTCAGAAATCTTTGAACCAGCAAATAATGATGAGGACATCGCCCAAGCTCTTGACCCTACAGAGAAACACAAAGAGTCCACCATCATTTGTCTGGCAACCTACCAGAAGTTTCAATAAAATGTGTTAGTTAGGCAATTTTAACCCGGGGATCTGGTGCTAAAGAAAGTCATTGATCATAAGAAAGCCCCTAGTGAAGGGAAGCTCGACCCTAACTAGGAAGGGCCCTACAAAGTCACCTTAGTCTTGGGCAATGGAGCTTACTACCTGGCTGACCTAGCAGGCAAACCCATTCTTTGTCCTTGGAATGTTGCAACTTGAAGAAATACTATCAGTAATGTAATGACTTGAACATCTTTCGAATGTGATTACAATTTTCCAAGTACCAACGAAATCAACTCTTCTCTACGAATTGTATTCTTTTTCATATGTGTTGTATATGTTTTCACTTGCTAATTGAGCAAGAACGGGTTATGGGTTTTAACCTACGCCCCAGCCTACAAGCTCGGCCCTTTGGTCAAAGTAGGGCGCCAAGTGGTATAGCTTGGTGGACTTTGTGCCAAGTGTCGTTATTTGAAAGCATGGTACATGGTAACAACTCGCGCTTAACGAAGAGCTGAGTTACACTCTATGATGAGTTAAACTTGAACGAATCAAGTAAAGATCGAGCAACGCAATGCTCTGCCTAATTCACATAAAACTTTTTTACAAGGTGTCACCCACATTGGGGGCACACCATATTTTTTCAAAATTTTTCTTTTTAACTACTTTTTTCCAGGCACGAAGTCTACTCTATCCGAACAGACAGTCTGCTCGACCTCGAAGTCTCTGCTTGGCTGTGGAGGCATGGGAATTTCTTTCTTTCAATTTTTTAAGACACGATCTGTAACAACCCCGAGCTCTGTATCATTTTTACATATTATTTTATTGGGCATAATTTGCATGATTATGTGTTTATGTGACACATATCTGTTTGTTTGTGAATTATCTGTTTAATTGTCAACTTAGAATATGAAATTGAAGGCCCAAGCAAATTCAGAAATCAAAATTGGTTAATTCAATAGGCTAATTGGGAATTTTAGAACCGTATGGTAAGTTTAATTAAAATTTGATTCAAATCAAAATAATTAGAATAAAATAAGTATAATTGATTAGACTTAAGCCAATTGTTTAGCCTTAATCACAATTAATTAGCTAAGCCTAATCCACCTATATATATATGTTAATCATGCTTTAAACTTCATTTTTGACATTAACTTGTGCTGAAAATTGAGAGCTAGAGAGGGAACTCAACATCTTAGAGAGAGAGAGAGAGAGAGAGAGAGACAAAGAAGAAGAAGAAGAAGAATTCAAGAGAATTATGGAGAGATCAAAGAGTTTAAGTTTATTTAAGGCCTAATTCAAGCTCTAAGTATGATCTTTACCTATAATTCATGAAGTTAATCCATGTAGGAAGATGAATTCACCAAATTGTAGGACCATTTGCATGTAATTGAAAGAAATGAGCACGAATTATCAAGAGTTTAGTGAGTTTGAGCGAATTGTGTACATGTATGCTTATTTCTTCACTTTTGAACTTGGTTTTTTACAAATTCACACATGCATGGGACTTACATGAGTTATTTCTTAAGGTTCTTCATGATTTGCACTCAACATCTCATATAAACATGTTTTTTAAAAAGAAGAGAGTTGGATTTCCTACACGCATGTCAAGAACATAATGTTTTGAGTTTTGTTTTGAAGAATTGGAAAGGGAATTGAGATTATGGTTTCATATTTTCCAACAATCCATGTTTTATAAAGTGTTTCTAAGCTTTTGAGACTAACCATACAAGTTTTGAACATGAAAGAAATGTTTTTGAACTTCAAACACAATTCTGGAAAACCCAGAATTCGTCCAGTTTGCTCAAGTGAAGAATCTGTCGCTCGAGCGAAAAACGAAGACATCCAACACTTTTGTAGACATTTGGCTGTTGGTTCGAGTGACCAAGTGTGCGCTTGAGGAAACCCACTTTTGTTCAGCACTTGGCTCGAGCAACCATCGAGCGTAAAATTCGAGCATCCAGTACTTTTGCAGTTAGGCCACACTGCTCGAGTGACCAAGTGTGCGCTCAAGTGAAGGCCCTATTTTCAACAAGTTTTGATTAACACTCCTAAGTGCATATTTGCATCCTCATGCCCATTTAGGCATTCTTTTGCATCATTTGAACATCCTTAGTCATCGAACAAGCTAGAGACACACATAAGGGAAATGAATTAAGATACGTTACTTGTTCGAACGTGTGTTTCAATGTGTATTTGTGTTATGTGCTTTGTGTAGAAGGTCAATCGAGGTCTATTGTCAGTGCCAACCTATTGTGAATAGTATCTTTGTAAAGATATGTTATTAAAATATATTTTGGCTTGTCACAAGAGTGTTATTTTGAAATGTTATTTTGTTATGAATGAATGGTGGTTTATTTGGAAATGGAATTGTGGCATCCTTAGTATAGGCCTCGCCCAATGGTAACAATACCATGGCTTATGCTATATGGCTCTCGCCCTGGGGTAACAATACCGTGGCCTATGCTACATGGTCTTCACCTGGGGGTAACAATACCGTGGCTTATGCTATATGGCCCTCGCTCGGGAATAACAATACCATGGCCTTTCGTTACAGAGATCTCTGATATAAACCCATGTGACCCCTTTGTGCACTAATGGATATGCCACATATGAATATAATTTGTGAAATTTGATATGACAAGTACTCATTTATTATTTGTTTCGAACTCATATGATATGATTTTGTACAATAATGTACATCATTCATTTGACCTCTTTATACTGGTATCACTCACTGGGTTTTAGCTCACACTCTTCCTTTATATATACGTAGGTGAGCAAATGGAACGTTAAGCATAGAGCAACCTCAGGAGTCCACCGTTTTGTCAGCCGTTTTAAAGTGCCTTCGTGATGGGCCGATCTTGGTCTCATGCGTCAAGTGTGTCAACCTTGTGCATCATGATGCTTTGTTTTATTTCTTTTGTTTAGTTTCTTTTGTTTTGGAACTTGAAATGAATGGATAATTTGTATAAGTGTTAAGATGCTATAATATACTTTAGTATCCGTATCTTTGAAGGAGTTGAAGTTTTAAATTCATATGATTATCATATATACACCGCTCGATGGACGAGTTTATATCTTAATATTGCTTCCGCAGTGCCCCTTTATTATTATTAATTATCAGTTTTGTCTTTGCGGCCGAAAGTAATCTGGGATTACTGGCCGGTCACGGCCTAAATCTCTAGGGGCTAGTCCGGGTTGTGACATGAACCCTAATCTGATTGATCAGACACCCTGTGTGGTTTCGAAGCCTCTACTCGACCGAGGGGCATGAAAAGTTTTAATTCTTCAATTTTGTAATTCAATTTTATGAAGCCTGGTCTGATCGAACATATGGCCTTCTTCTCTATAGAGCCCATTCTCAGTCAAGGGCAAACATAACATATACATGCAAAAATTAAGGATAGAAGTTCAAAACTTGCAAAAATTCAAGAAGAGCACATCATTACTACAAAAAAAAAGGCACTCCCACTTATAAAATGTCAAGAGTACTAATGAATCATTGTTTAGGGATGTTGTCCCAAATGTGGCAAAAAACAGAGCATGGATTTTTCTTTGTATAAACAAAAAACAAAGTAAAAAAAAAAAAAATTTAAAAAAAAAAAAAAAAAAAAGAAGAAGAAGAAGAAGAAGAAGATTGTTAGTCCTTATCTTGGGGCTGCTCTAGCTTGTTCGGTATAAGGCTTGGCAGACGAAGGAAATGGAGAAACGGAAGGGGTGGCCTCCGAAGTCTTAGCCTTTAAGGATGCCTCATTTGCTTTGGCAGCCCTTACAGCAGCAACTATTGACAAAACAAGGATGTCCTTGAAAAGAGCAGAGGTCTTCTCAATCCCAGTACCACGAAGGGCCTCTGTCCAACCCTTGACAAATAAACCATCTCTCAACTCCAACGTCTGTTGGGCATAATCCGCCTTAGCTTCATCCCAACTGTTCTGGTTGGCCTCTTTAATAAGCTTAGCTTGGTTAGCCTTCATCGCCTCCAGCTCGACCTCCATTTCAGTCCTTCCCTATTCGACCTCTTTCTTGGTGTCCAGAGCCACCTTAGAAACTCTCTCAGCCTCCAACACCACCTTCTCCTAAGCAATGGCTGACATCCTAGCAGCGACGGTCTCCTTCTCGGTTGACTTCAGAGCAAGGTCAGCGTCAACTAGCACCTTTGTAGTTTGGTCACAGTCTACTATTTGCTCCAAACGACGTTGCTCCATAACATGAAACTGTCAGCCCAATTGTCAAAGACCACGATAAAACACTAGAGAGAGAAAATAAAGGAAATCAATCAAATCAAGAAGAAAACACTTACTACGGTCACCATCTAAAGGGATCCCTATTTTTAGGGATTTAGAGTCCACATTACTCTCAACCATAAGGGTAGAAGTAACACCTTGAATAGATTGAAAGCCAACTCACGAGAAGCTGTCACATTGTCGGACATAGTGATAGGGTGACCCTCATGCTCCAAAGGCGGCAGCCACTCCTCAACCAAAGTCAGCTCCTCAAAGCCCTCAACAACATCTTTTCCCTTATCCCTCTTCCACTTGGATGCCTTCGGTGCTTTAGTTTGAGTGGTGGTAGGTAGAATAGGAATGAGAACCTCCTCGGTAATCTACATAGATTGCTTTGGAACTGAGACTCTTTGCTTGGCCAGTTGTATAGTCACAGCAGCCACTTCAGCAACAGGGTCTGTGCTGTAAACTAGAGCTACAAGGTCAAGCTTTTGGTGAGTCATGGCTTCTTGCTCATCAGGAAAAGGGTCCTCCTCGTAGTTCCACTTGATGACCGAACAACAGCGAAAGTAGAAGCACTGGTGTTGTTGCAAGCTTGTTGCTCGACCGACCTTTCCAAGGACCCCTTAAGGTAATCAATCACGTGAACCCTCCTCTTGTTAAGCTTATGCTTGTTAGTGGTTACGTATCCAAGCAGCTCTGTCATGGTTCGGTTGGGGTACGCGAAGGCAGTCTCAAGGTTGGTCGGATGTTCTTTGTTCATATGCCTTCTCGTCTGAGAAGCATCTATCAAAGCCATAACAAAAGTTAGAACCAACATCAAAAGCATGAAAGTAAAACCTTAAGGACCAAAGCTAACTTGGACCACCCCCCTTATGCGACACCCATGTTAGTCGATCCTTTATGCCAGTTGGATACTTGAAGTTTCCTCCTATGATGAAGAAGTCTTTCGAAAACATATTGGCATCAGGGAGGTCTAGGATCATTTGGGGTACATTGGTCTAAATTTTAAGGTAGTAGGTGCAATCTGGGTTATAGGAGAAGGTGTAACAATGGAGTATGTCCCATACTCCTAAGCTAAGGCCAAGCAACCGGTTAAGGGCAATGAAGCCACCTACAACCCTAAAAGTATTCATAGATATCTCCATGGGGTGGAATTTGAAGTAATGGAAAAACTTAAGCTACAAGGGGTCCAGAGGAAACCGAACTTCCCCTTCTACTATGGATTCTACAGGAAGGGGCACGGTATCGGCGGTCAGTGAACGAAGTGTGTTTAAACCCCGGAACACCGGAGTAATGTCTTTTGGAATATGGTACTTTTCTAAAAAAATGCTAGTTTGGATGATGTGTTTATTAGCCTTCTAAACTTACCCATCTCCTAAATCTAGAATACAAAATAAATAAAGGAGAGACAGAGGATCAAGAACTTACAATGCTGAAATTAGGGCATCAAACAAATGTCGGAGTCAAGCCAAACCTGCCATGAATTTCAAGGGAAATGATGAGGATGCAAAAAGGAAATTCAAAACCCAACCAAGAAAACAGAAGAAGGAATTGAGTTACTGGGTGAAGCAAATTGGGTGAACTCACAATATCAAGCTAATGCTGCAAGCTACGAAACAATGACGACCACTAAGCAATGAATGTCGTGTGAAGCCCACAACAGCAAGACCGACCTGCCAGAAGTTGAAACAAATTCAAAGACCACACTTGTTCAAACCAAGATTCATATCAAGTTATAATGAGAAATTGAAGGGAGTCTCCAACAATAGTGGAAAAATCCAGACACTTGGGGGGAAAAAAAATGATGAATTCATGGACTTACAGGATCAAAATAAAGTTGCCCCTGCAATTAATGATGAACAACCAAAATCAAGTCGAAGCCAAGAAACGAAGCTGGAAACCAGCGACACAAGCTTGCCAACAGCAAGGTAGCGGCGCTATGGCAACAACCCAGCGCCGGTGAAGAAAACATCAAAAAAGAAAATCAACCATGAACCCGTTGGAAAGAATGGTGAGTCGGCGGCGGCAAGAGGCAAACTCACGGTGAAGCAGGACAGAGTTGTCGCCCACGTGGGGTGGCTCCGACACGATGCTAACAGATGAACTCCGACGACAACGACGGGACGGCTGCTGGAGATGAAGACAGCAACTGAGTTCCAGACTGGTTTTGGCCTTCCGTCTGTGAAAAAGTGGTTTTGGAGTTGTTTTCGAAAATTCTTACCGCTTGTTTGGTTGGAGATTTAAAAGAATAAATAAATAAAATAAATAAAATGTATAATTTTACCACGTAAAGGTGATAGAGTTGAATCATGTCTAATAAGGAAAGATAGCTGCAAATTTCAAAAAAACACTCCAACCAATGCCACATGTCCGAAATTAGCTAACAGGTGGACAATTTTGGGAGGACCGAGCTGAAAGAAATAGAAAACTGAACTCAGACGAGGGACCGAGCAAAGGAGTGGAGTTCATAAAGAGCACCAAATGTGTAAAATAAATAAATAATAAAAAAAGGGTGGGTGGGTAGAACAAAAACGAGTCTGGGTCCTCGGCCGCTCATTTCTGCGGCTGTTCCTGCAACACTCCCAAAACGATGTTATCTTGAGAAAAATTTCAATTACAAACAAAAACAAAAACAAAACAGAAGCACACCAAACCAAAGAGAGGGAGAAAAGGATCTGTAAACCAAATCAGAGAGGGAAAGAAGAGGATCCGCAAACCAAACCAAGAAGGGAGAAGAGGATGTCTAAAAAAAAACTATCAAACCCACCCTAGCTCTTTACACAAACCCAAATCAACTTTCTCTCCCTCTTAACCACACAAACAACCCCATATCTCCTCTGATTCTCTCTACAAAGGCAAGATTTCTGGGTTTTGTGATTCACTCATTTTTGTGATTCTCTCTACAAATAGCCATGAATATTAGAAATTGGGCGTCCATGTGGCATGACCCATGACCTTCTGAACCTATGTGGCATGACCCATGACTCTTTTTGAACCTTATCCATGTAAGTTTTGAATTTAAATTCAAAACCTATTTGGATAACCCACTCTTGATATCTATATCTATCATATCAACTGATATGGATAGGTTAATATATATGGTTATATATCTGATTTTATATTTGAATAATATATTTATATCAGATACGTTATGTGGTTTTTACCTATAACATTTTTATATACTCTCTCTAACTCTCTTCCATTATGAGAACGATTCAACCTTTGCACTGTGACTTGTGTGGGTGATACTCATATTGTGGTATCACTCCATGTAGACACCCAATTTTCTACCGTCCTCAAGACTTGGACGTCATCGTTCGAACACTCGATGATCATCCATGCTTGTGTTTGTTTTGAGTTTCTGAAGGTCTCGGCTGTGCGCCTTGCCTTGGAGCCTTTCAACTTATCTGTTTTGTGCTTGGTTGTGGACCAAGAGCTTGTGGCTTTGTTTCTGAGGGAAGAGGATGGCTTGTTGGCCAGCCTTACAACCCATCGGCCAGGCCTCTTGCCTATCGGCCATTCATTCTTTCCATCGACCATCAGTGGTGGCCGGTCGGCATCACTAATGGCCAGTCGACACCTTTATTGGCTGGTCGGCCATACTTTTTGGCCAAGACCTTTTTATTTGCTTTTGCAGATATTTTATTGCCAGCTGTGACAGCTGGTAAGCATAGAACTCATCCTCCATACACACGTGTATGGAGGGATTGAACCAAGCCTCTAACTTGTTCAACAAACTTGAGACTTGGATTTCTATAAGAGGGGAGGTCCCTCTCCCTTTCCAGAGGTTCAAAAAAATTGATATAGAGTGATACATATATCTCTCTCTATATCTCCCTCTCTCTCTATATTTGCATTTGTTTGTGCTCAAAAGTGTGTTTTCTCTTCACTTTTGCACTACAACACCTAGTACAGCACCATTGCTTTGTTGTTAAGGTAGTAGAGGACCTTGTTTGGACTCTCAAAGTTTGCTTTGTTAGCTCAGAAGTTGCTGCTTGGCTGTGGTTCTTCAAGGGTGAGTTATTACCCCCTTTAAGCCTTGTTTTGCTTGAGTACTTAGCCACCTTTGCATACTTCTTTTGGCTTAACTTTCAACTGAAAAAAGTTCTATATTTAAGTGTTTAAAATGGTTGTTTAAGACTTCTTTGGTGCTAGGGGTGGCTTACCCCCTTTTGTGCCTTACTTGGCCTTGTTTTAAGCCATCTCTTTTAGGCCTTTGGATCACCTTTGTTTGGCCTCTTCACCACTGAATTCCAGAGAAATTTTAATGGTGGAAAGTGTGTTTTGAGACCCAAAATAGGTAGGGGTGGTCCCCCCCTCCCTTTTGTATCTTGTGTGCTTGTGTTGATGGCTCACCAAGTTAGCATGTTTTTCTACCTCCTTGAGGCTCCATTTCAGCATGTCTTAGGCCTTATTTTGCCATGATATAGCTCTGTTTTGGCTTGGTTTGGTCACCTCATGCATGCTTTTTACACTTGTAGTGTAATCCTCACAAACTAGCCTTGTATGCTTAAGGTTTTGGCTCATCTTTCTAGCATGTGTTGGTTTCATTCCAGCATGTTTTTGGTCATTATTTAACATGCCTTAACTCTGATTTTAGTTGGTGAAGTCATCTCATGCTTGGCTTTGGTAGGTGTAGTGTAATCCCCTTTGTTGGCCTAGTATGCCCCATGCTTCATGCCTTTAATTCTAGCATATGTTGGCTATGTTCAAGCATGTTTTTGGCCTTGTTTTGACTTGCCTTAGGACTGTGTTAAGTCACCTTAGCCCTTTGGGGCTTGCTTGATATGGCTATGGTGCAAGTACCGTTGTTAGCCTTAAGCTTTGAGCCTCCTAGCATACCTCATTTGTCATATGTGCATGTTTTGGCATCATTTGGAATGATATTTCAGAGCATATAGTATTGTCACACTTCTATGTTTTTCACTCTTTAAGCGCTTTTAAGAGTTGACCTTATGCCTAGTTGATGAGCCATCATATGAGCATGTGTTTTTTTGCCCCTTTTGTGCCTAAGTTTTTGGTGTGTTGGCCACTGTTTTGAAGCCTCTTAGGTCTGTCCATATATGGTTTAAGTCCATGGAGCATTGTATTGCATGCCTCTTCTATGATGCTCTTTACTTGCTTTCATGCTTTAGCCTCCAAATATGTCATGCATGCATTGTTTGCATAGTAGAATCTTGTGCATGCCATTCTAGCATTATTAGGAGAGCATGTTGTTGCATTGCATGTTGTTTGCATGTTGTCGCATTGCATGTTGTTGCATTGAATGTTGTTTGTATGTTGTTGCATAGCATGTTGTTTGCATGTGTGTTGCATTGCATTGTGTTTGGATCGGATGTTGATCCGAACACGAGAAACAAGGGACGTTTCATACTTGAAGTGATAGAACGTGCCTCATTTCTCGGTCGCCGACCCTCTTGATCAAGCATGATAGAGGTGTAGGCTCATTGTGTCATTTGTGCATTTATTGACATTGTAGCTTAGTATAACTAGTTTCAATTCGGTTTGTAATTAATTAGCTTAGCATAACTAGTTAGTTGATTTATTCGGACCCTCCGTCGAGAGGGCGAATTTTGTAATAAGTGTGCGTGTGCGTGATGCATGTCTTCCAACCCCATTTCTTTCTCCCTTTTACTTATTAGCTTTTGATGGTTAGTTTAGGGCATATCTCAATTAGCATCCTTATGCTTCGCATGCGTGCATCATTCATCTGTTTTGCATGCACCGGGTTCGGTGCATCATACAAACTGCTTTGTATTTCAATACCAATTTGAATACTTGTTATCAAGTTGCATTCATATGCCATTCTAGATACCCGAGCCTATTTTAGTTACATTTTTGCATGTGTTGCATTAGGCATCTTAACATAGCTAGGATCATGCATGATTACTAACTAGCTTTTGTTTTGGCTCGGAGTACACTGTAAGTGTTTATGGTTTAGCATCTTGCATGTGTGTAAGTGCTACCATGACAGCATGCTTGCCATGAAGCTATTTGGTTAAGTGTTTAACTGCATGAATGCCTGTGGATGAAGGCTTTATTGCTTAAATTGGAACAATTCATCAAAATGTGCGTTTTAAGCCCACTTAAGAGTGGCAAATCATGTTTTCTAAGCCCACTTGAGGGTGGCAAATCCGCGTCTTAGCCTACTTGCGAGTAGCACTTTCAAACCATTTTCGAAAACAAACGTGAAATGTTTTGTTCCAATTCGAGTGATTTAGTCTATACTTGTATGCTGTGCGCATCACATAGTAAGCTAGCTAATAAACTGGAATAAGAACTCATGTGTTTTCAAAAATAACATATCATGTTTAGTAGAGGCCGATCTTTGATCAGGCGAGCGGGGGTGCTCATTTCAGGACCTTCCCTTCTCGTACCCAAGTTCCTGAGCCGAGGCAACTTTGGTGATGACGGACACGTGGCCTTAGGCACGAGTCAGGGTTTCCTAAATTTTTCAAAATAAATAATTTAGGTGGCGACTCTAAAATCTGGCAAAGCAGTCCATGCTTTGCGCTTTTTTATTAAAATCGATTTTCCAAAACGATTTGTCAGATTTGAACTCTTTGGTGATTTATCAGTCTTACATTGCACTTTGTGAGATTAGATTCAGAACCGTGACATGAATCCGAACTGAAGTAGCTAGAACAACAATTCGCGCCCTTGCGCGCGAAGCGGAGTTCGGGCGGTCTACACACCACTACTGGGAGTTCGTTGTTCGCATTTATTGAAGCACGTGATTTACCCCCAAGATTCTTCGCTTCTATCACCTAAGGTATGATCTGAAATTTTTTCCTGCTGCGTCATACTAGTTTTACAGATATATTCATTTTTTCGATTCACTCATTAGAATATTGAAGAAGAATTAATCAATAAATAAAAAAAATCAGTTTTGTGATTCGTTCATCAAACACATGAATTGGCTTACATATATACATGCATGTATGTGTAGAGAGAGAGAGAAAAATAAGAAGAGAGAAAGTTGCAGAGAGAGACGATAGATGGGAGCCGGATCAGAGCCCCAACGTTGAAGGAGAAAGAGACAGAGAAGGACAGGTGGGCGGCGATGGCAGTGGGTGCAAGCTAGCGATTTACAAGGATGACCCAGAGAAGAAGTTTGGATATGTTGCTGCCTTCCTTCTTCTACCTTCTTCTTTCCTTCTTCTCCCTCTCTGGTTTGCTCAGATCTGTCGCTGCCTTCTTTTTCTCCCTTCCTTCTTTTCCCCCTCTGCTTTGTTTCTGTTCGGTTTTTTTTTTTAAATTGAAATTTTTCCCAAAACGGAGTCACTTTGGGGGATCCGTAGGAACAGCCGCAAGAATGGACAGGCGGGGGTTTGGACTCGAACAAAAACACCCAAAACTAATAAAAAAGGACCAAGCTATACGGAGGGCTGAAGTAAATTTTTTTAAAAAAAAATGCAAGACCGAGCAGTACCTAAAGGTGGGACCAAGATGATGAAATAATGGACCGCGCAAAGACCACCAATGTGGGCCCAACCATGCAATTTGTAACCTGTCAATAAATCCATTTTGATAAGGCACAACAAATCAAAGTCAAAAGTTGTGGGCCCAAGCGAGCATTCAAGATGTTTCTTTTGAAAGGCCATGTACAAAGGACCAAACAAATGAAATAAGGAGCTAAATGGATTTTTGGGACTCACCTAGAATACCCGTGCAAGATCAATTATTTGAATTGGCAAGCAGTACAATTACGTGGCAACCAAAACAACCTTCATACCAGCTTAGCCTACTCAAAAATTGTGAATGGGCCGAGATGCTCATAATATATATATATATGGTCGTCTTATTGAGAACTCGAGAGCCAAGATCTATGTATAAGCACGAAGGTTGAAGTATACTTTTGAATAAATTAGGCTATGATACAACAAATAGCTTCTACTCAACAAATTTAAGTGCAACCTAGGGGGCAAATAAAGGGGCACAATTATTCAAGTTCAATTGTGTGAGGCTTAGCTTGGCAAGAAAAAAATCCCCACACCCTCCTTATCAAAGGCAACTTGATCCTCCTTTACGTAGGGAAAAAATGAATTCTCTATTTTCTTTATACATTTTCTTCTTCTTTACTTTTTCTCTACTCGCTGTCAAAGGGGTTTCTAACCAAACCCTGGTCGAACAGACTAACCATCTGTTCCTTGTACAGGCCTTCACCCATCGATGCACCAGGACTCGTCTACGAAGTTTCATCTCTTTTTATTGCAAAAATCAGCCCGCACAATAACCAAACCACAAGAATTTGTAACAATAATTACAAAATGAGTAACCAACCACTAATTGATATAACAAAAATGTTAAAATTTTTCGAAACCACAAATATTGTACCTAAGTCACATAATTTTGTAACATAACTATAAAATGCAAAATCTCCCACCAATTGGTACAACAAAAATATCCAAAATTTTTAGAAATCATAAATATCGTAACTAAGCTACAATAATCTCCCACTAATTAACCTAACAAAATTGTCCATAATTTTTAGCCATGTCAAAACTAAATCACAAAATTTTATAATATTAACCACAAATAAATATTATCAACAAATTTTGTGTACAAACCAACCTAATGATCTTACACCCAAAATTATCCATAAAATAAATGAGATCAGCTTCTCTCTCCTATTACAATCCTACAGTTGATACAATAGTACAATCCCTCTGAGGCTGTGACTCTCCTTTGGTCATACATAAACCTGTCCAAAACTCCTAGGGGTGTACACGGTCCGGATTGGTTCGGTTCTAAGAAAATCCAAGAACCAAACCGATCCTAACGGTTCTGGGATTTTGAGAACCAGACCAAACCGTTACACTTGTAAAACCGGACCAGAACCAAATCGAAATAACGGTTCGGTTGCGGTTTGGTTCACGGTTCCAAAATTTTCTATGTATAAGAATAAATTGTTAATATTAGCAAAATAATTACTCAAATTGATTGAGTGTGGTAGGTAGATGTAAGTGTGTTAGGTGAGAGTTGAGTGTGGTAGGTAGATGTAAGTGTGTTAGGTGAGAGTTGAGTGTGGTAGGTAGATGTAAGTGTGTTAGGTGAGAGTTGAGTGTGGTAGGTAGATGTAAGTGTGTTAGGTGAGAGTTGAGTGTGGTAGGTAGATGTAAGTGTGTTAGGTGAGAGTTGAGTGTGGTAGGTAGATGTAAGTGTGTTAGGTGAGAGTTGAGTGTGGTAGGTAGATGTAAGTGTGTTAGGTGAGAGTTGAGTGTGGTAGGTAGATGTAAGTGTGTTAGGTGAGAGTTGAGTGTGGTAGGTAGATGTAAGTGTGTTAGGTGAGAGTTGAGTGTGGTAGGTAGATGTAAGTGTGTTAGGTGAGAGTTGAGTGTGGTAGGTAGATGTAAGTGTGTTAGGTGAGAGTTGAGTGTGGTAGGTAGATGTAAGTGTGTTAGGTGAGAGTTGAGTGTGGTAGGTAGATGTAAGTGTGTTAGGTGAGAGTTGAGTGTGGTAGGTAGATGTAAGTGTGTTAGGTGAGAGTTGAGTGTGGTAGGTAGATGTAAGTGTGTTAGGTGAGAGTTGAGTGTGGTAGGTAGATGTAAGTGTGTTAGGTGAGAGTTGAGTGTGGTAGGTAGATGTAAGTGTGTTAGGTGAGAGTTGAGTGTGGTAGGTAGATGTAAGTGTGTTAGGTGAGAGTTGAGTGTGGTAGGTAGATGTAAGTGTGTTAGGTGAGAGTTGAGTGTGGTAGGTAGATGTAAGTGTGTTAGGTGAGAGTTGAGTGTGGTAGGTAGATGTAAGTGTGTTAGGTGAGAGTTGAGTGTGGTAGGTAGATGTAAGTGTGTTAGGTGAGAGTTGAGTGTGGTAGGTAGATGTAAGTGTGTTAGGTGAGAGTTGAGTGTGGTAGGTAGATGTAAGTGTGTTAGGTGAGAGTTGAGTGTGGTAGGTAGATGTAAGTGTGTTAGGTGAGAGTTGAGTGTGGTAGGTAGATGTAAGTGTGTTAGGTGAGAGTTGAGTGTGGTAGGTAGATGTAAGTGTGTTAGGTGAGAGTTGAGTGTGGTAGGTAGATGTAAGTGTGTTAGGTGAGAGTTGAGTGTGGTAGGTAGATGTAAGTGTGTTAGGTGAGAGTTGAGTGTGGTAGGTAGATGTAAGTGTGTTAGGTGAGAGTTGAGTGTGGTAGGTAGATGTAAGTGTGTTAGGTGAGAGTTGAGTGTGGTAGGTAGATGTAAGTGTGTTAGGTGAGAGTTGAGTGTGGTAGGTAGATGTAAGTGTGTTAGGTGAGAGTTGAGTGTGGTAGGTAGATGTAAGTGTGTTAGGTGAGAGTTGAGTGTGGTAGGTAGATGTAAGTGTGTTAGGTGAGAGTTGAGTGTGGTAGGTAGATGTAAGTGTGTTAGGTGAGAGTTGAGTGTGGTAGGTAGATGTAAGTGTGTTAGGTGAGAGTTGAGTGTGGTAGGTAGATGTAAGTGTGTTAGGTGAGAGTTGAGTGTGGTAGGTAGATGTAAGTGTGTTAGGTGAGAGTTGAGTGTGGTAGGTAGATGTAAGTGTGTTAGGTGAGAGTTGAGTGTGGTAGGTAGATGTAAGTGTGTTAGGTGAGAGTTGAGTGTGGTAGGTAGATGTAAGTGTGTTAGGTGAGAGTTGAGTGTGGTAGGTAGATGTAAGTGTGTTAGGTGAGAGTTGAGTGTGGTAGGTAGATGTAAGTGTGTTAGGTGAGAGTTGAGTGTGGTAGGTAGATGTAAGTGTGTTAGGTGAGAGTTGAGTGTGGTAGGTAGATGTAAGTGTGTTAGGTGAGAGTTGAGTGTGGTAGGTAGATGTAAGTGTGTTAGGTGAGAGTTGAGTGTGGTAGGTAGATGTAAGTGTGTTAGGTGAGAGTTGAGTGTGGTAGGTAGATGTAAGTGTGTTAGGTGAGAGTTGAGTGTGGTAGGTAGATGTAAGTGTGTTAGGTGAGAGTTGAGTGTGGTAGGTAGATGTAAGTGTGTTAGGTGAGAGTTGAGTGTGGTAGGTAGATGTAAGTGTGTTAGGTGAGAGTTGAGTGTGGTAGGTAGATGTAAGTGTGTTAGGTGAGAGTTGAGTGTGGTAGGTAGATGTAAGTGTGTTAGGTGAGAGTTGAGTGTGGTAGGTAGATGTAAGTGTGTTAGGTGAGAGTTGAGTGTGGTAGGTAGATGTAAGTGTGTTAGGTGAGAGTTGAGTGTGGTAGGTAGATGTAAGTGTGTTAGGTGAGAGTTGAGTGTGGTAGGTAGATGTAAGTGTGTTAGGTGAGAGTTGAGTGTGGTAGGTAGATGTAAGTGTGTTAGGTGAGAGTTGAGTGTGGTAGGTAGATGTAAGTGTGTTAGGTGAGAGTTGAGTGTGGTAGGTAGATGTAAGTGTGTTAGGTGAGAGTTGAGTGTGGTAGGTAGATGTAAGTGTGTTAGGTGAGAGTTGAGTGTGGTAGGTAGATGTAAGTGTGTTAGGTGAGAGTTGAGTGTGGTAGGTAGATGTAAGTGTGTTAGGTGAGAGTTGAGTGTGGTAGGTAGATGTAAGTGTGTTAGGTGAGAGTTGAGTGTGGTAGGTAGATGTAAGTGTGTTAGGTGAGAGTTGAGTGTGGTAGGTAGATGTAAGTGTGTTAGGTGAGAGTTGAGTGTGGTAGGTAGATGTAAGTGTGTTAGGTGAGAGTTGAGTGTGGTAGGTAGATGTAAGTGTGTTAGGTGAGAGTTGAGTGTGGTAGGTAGATGTAAGTGTGTTAGGTGAGAGTTGAGTGTGGTAGGTAGATGTAAGTGTGTTAGGTGAGAGTTGAGTGTGGTAGGTAGATGTAAGTGTGTTAGGTGAGAGTTGAGTGTGGTAGGTAGATGTAAGTGTGTTAGGTGAGAGTTGAGTGTGGTAGGTAGATGTAAGTGTGTTAGGTGAGAGTTGAGTGTGGTAGGTAGATGTAAGTGTGTTAGGTGAGAGTTGAGTGTGGTAGGTAGATGTAAGTGTGTTAGGTGAGAGTTGAGTGTGGTAGGTAGATGTAAGTGTGTTAGGTGAGAGTTGAGTGTGGTAGGTAGATGTAAGTGTGTTAGGTGAGAGTTGAGTGTGGTAGGTAGATGTAAGTGTGTTAGGTGAGAGTTGAGTGTGGTAGGTAGATGTAAGTGTGTTAGGTGAGAGTTGAGTGTGGTAGGTAGATGTAAGTGTGTTAGGTGAGAGTTGAGTGTGGTAGGTAGATGTAAGTGTGTTAGGTGAGAGTTGAGTGTGGTAGGTAGATGTAAGTGTGTTAGGTGAGAGTTGAGTGTGGTAGGTAGATGTAAGTGTGTTAGGTGAGAGTTGAGTGTGGTAGGTAGATGTAAGTGTGTTAGGTGAGAGTTGAGTGTGGTAGGTAGATGTAAGTGTGTTAGGTGAGAGTTGAGTGTGGTAGGTAGATGTAAGTGTGTTAGGTGAGAGTTGAGTGTGGTAGGTAGATGTAAGTGTGTTAGGTGAGAGTTGAGTGTGGTAGGTAGATGTAAGTGTGTTAGGTGAGAGTTGAGTGTGGTAGGTAGATGTAAGTGTGTTAGGTGAGAGTTGAGTGTGGTAGGTAGATGTAAGTGTGTTAGGTGAGAGTTGAGTGTGGTAGGTAGATGTAAGTGTGTTAGGTGAGAGTTGAGTGTGGTAGGTAGATGTAAGTGTGTTAGGTGAGAGTTGAGTGTGGTAGGTAGATGTAAGTGTGTTAGGTGAGAGTTGAGTGTGGTAGGTAGATGTAAGTGTGTTAGGTGAGAGTTGAGTGTGGTAGGTAGATGTAAGTGTGTTAGGTGAGAGTTGAGTGTGGTAGGTAGATGTAAGTGTGTTAGGTGAGAGTTGAGTGTGGTAGGTAGATGTAAGTGTGTTAGGTGAGAGTTGAGTGTGGTAGGTAGATGTAAGTGTGTTAGGTGAGAGTTGAGTGTGGTAGGTAGATGTAAGTGTGTTAGGTGAGAGTTGAGTGTGGTAGGTAGATGTAAGTGTGTTAGGTGAGAGTTGAGTGTGGTAGGTAGATGTAAGTGTGTTAGGTGAGAGTTGAGTGTGGTAGGTAGATGTAAGTGTGTTAGGTGAGAGTTGAGTGTGGTAGGTAGATGTAAGTGTGTTAGGTGAGAGTTGAGTGTGGTAGGTAGATGTAAGTGTGTTAGGTGAGAGTTGAGTGTGGTAGGTAGATGTAAGTGTGTTAGGTGAGAGTTGAGTGTGGTAGGTAGATGTAAGTGTGTTAGGTGAGAGTTGAGTGTGGTAGGTAGATGTAAGTGTGTTAGGTGAGAGTTGAGTGTGGTAGGTAGATGTAAGTGTGTTAGGTGAGAGTTGAGTGTGGTAGGTAGATGTAAGTGTGTTAGGTGAGAGTTGAGTGTGGTAGGTAGATGTAAGTGTGTTAGGTGAGAGTTGAGTGTGGTAGGTAGATGTAAGTGTGTTAGGTGAGAGTTGAGTGTGGTAGGTAGATGTAAGTGTGTTAGGTGAGAGTTGAGTGTGGTAGGTAGATGTAAGTGTGTTAGGTGAGAGTTGAGTGTGGTAGGTAGATGTAAGTGTGTTAGGTGAGAGTTGAGTGTGGTAGGTAGATGTAAGTGTGTTAGGTGAGAGTTGAGTGTGGTAGGTAGATGTAAGTGTGTTAGGTGAGAGTTGAGTGTGGTAGGTAGATGTAAGTGTGTTAGGTGAGAGTTGAGTGTGGTAGGTAGATGTAAGTGTGTTAGGTGAGAGTTGAGTGTGGTAGGTAGATGTAAGTGTGTTAGGTGAGAGTTGAGTGTGGTAGGTAGATGTAAGTGTGTTAGGTGAGAGTTGAGTGTGGTAGGTAGATGTAAGTGTGTTAGGTGAGAGTTGAGTGTGGTAGGTAGATGTAAGTGTGTTAGGTGAGAGTTGAGTGTGGTAGGTAGATGTAAGTGTGTTAGGTGAGAGTTGAGTGTGGTAGGTAGATGTAAGTGTGTTAGGTGAGAGTTGAGTGTGGTAGGTAGATGTAAGTGTGTTAGGTGAGAGTTGAGTGTGGTAGGTAGATGTAAGTGTGTTAGGTGAGAGTTGAGTGTGGTAGGTAGATGTAAGTGTGTTAGGTGAGAGTTGAGTGTGGTAGGTAGATGTAAGTGTGTTAGGTGAGAGTTGAGTGTGGTAGGTAGATGTAAGTGTGTTAGGTGAGAGTTGAGTGTGGTAGGTAGATGTAAGTGTGTTAGGTGAGAGTTGAGTGTGGTAGGTAGATGTAAGTGTGTTAGGTGAGAGTTGAGTGTGGTAGGTAGATGTAAGTGTGTTAGGTGAGAGTTGAGTGTGGTAGGTAGATGTAAGTGTGTTAGGTGAGAGTTGAGTGTGGTAGGTAGATGTAAGTGTGTTAGGTGAGAGTTGAGTGTGGTAGGTAGATGTAAGTGTGTTAGGTGAGAGTTGAGTGTGGTAGGTAGATGTAAGTGTGTTAGGTGAGAGTTGAGTGTGGTAGGTAGATGTAAGTGTGTTAGGTGAGAGTTGAGTGTGGTAGGTAGATGTAAGTGTGTTAGGTGAGAGTTGAGTGTGGTAGGTAGATGTAAGTGTGTTAGGTGAGAGTTGAGTGTGGTAGGTAGATGTAAGTGTGTTAGGTGAGAGTTGAGTGTGGTAGGTAGATGTAAGTGTGTTAGGTGAGAGTTGAGTGTGGTAGGTAGATGTAAGTGTGTTAGGTGAGAGTTGAGTGTGGTAGGTAGATGTAAGTGTGTTAGGTGAGAGTTGAGTGTGGTAGGTAGATGTAAGTGTGTTAGGTGAGAGTTGAGTGTGGTAGGTAGATGTAAGTGTGTTAGGTGAGAGTTGAGTGTGGTAGGTAAATATGTTTTTCTCTTCTATATATAGGAGAGTCATTGTATACAAACATAAATCAATCAATAATACAATTCTCTATTTCTCTTTATACATTAAATTTCTACAGATTAGCTAGCAGTCAAGTTATGTTTTGAATATTAATTACTCTGTTTTGGATGTTAGTTACCAATATGGGCAGGAATAGTAGTTAGAAAAGAAGATATTGTATAAATAGATATCAGAAAAAGGGTGTGGATTATTTTCTGAAACTTGTATCTTCATTTTTTCTTCATAAATCAAACCTTCCAGCTAAAGGCATTGCTCTGCTGATTTTCTTCTTAGATTGCTTCATTTCCTTTTCAATTTCTTTTGTAAATTTGTGTGTTATATTACAACAAGGGATAAATGGAACTACTTTTAGCAGCATCATACTATAATCAAAATTTACACCAGTTACTACTATTTTTTTTAGAGGTCTAAAACCCAAGTATCTCGTTCTTATTACAAAGTGTAATACTACTATTATTGCATGGATTAAATACACTGTTGATCCCCTCTTTCAAAACAATTAAATTAAAAATCTAAATTAGAACGGGAAAGCAAAATATATTTATGTATTTAAAAAAAAAACCTAACACAAAAGTAAAAAAATTACTCACTGATCTTGTATTACGATTATGCAAGAGTGAATAGCCGATGGTATTGGAAAGCTGTTGGTGGCAAGATCATATACTAAAGGAGATAGTTGGCCAGATTTGGAGGTCCTAACAGTAACAATGGTGGAAGGTAGTGTTGTGATGAGATTGAGAGAGATAGAGATGGTTGATGGCATGACTAGTATGTAATATTCAAATAAGAGGAGAGTGTGAGAGAAATGAAGAGACGAAGATGGAATCGAGGAGACGAATTTGAAGGCCAAGAAATGGTCAGACCCTTCGAGTTCTCTCTCAAGAATGGCGTGAGTGTGGTGAATTTATGAATTGATGTTTATTAAATATCATACACATATATATATATATATATCTATATATATTTTAAAATTTAATTCGGTTCGGGTTGGTTCGAACCGTGATTTTTTCATAAAATTCATTAATCGAACCGTTTTATGGTTCTCAATATTTTTTGAACCGAAACCAAACCGGTTCTTAATAAAACTGAACCAAATCGTACGGTTCAGTCTGATTTGGTCCGAATTACCGATTTAAACGGATTTTTAAACGGTCCTAAAAACTCCAAGTCTTATCTCTCTCTCGCGCGCGTGCGCACACACACTATTCTCTAGGGAAATTCTATTTCCACATACTAAATTATCTCTGTGTACATCTTTTCTCAATCCACACATTTAGTAATTTGATTTTTATTTCTTTATCTCAGTCCACACACTTCACATTTTAAATATACCCTCACATTCTCTGTGCACATCCTCTCATTCCATCATTTCTCACTCAAAAAATCTTAATTTTCATGAACATCAACTTTAGCCATAAACAGGAACACGAACTTGAGCAAAGCATCAATGAAAGAACATGACCCATTCTCAGAAACTTTCTTGACCTTTGGATCATTGTTGGGTTTGATCAAGTAGTTCTTCTTTGCACTAAGCCACTTCTTTGTCTTAGCTGTAGTAGTTTGTTTCTTGGTACTAAAGGTGTAACTTCTGAGATATCTCTATTTCTAAGCATAGCTCTCATGGAGATTTTTGAGGCCACTTGCCACCACTTTCCCCCACCGTCTTCTGCCACCATCACCCACCACCTGCCACCATTTTCCACCATCGTCTTCTACCACCACCACCTGCCACCATTTTCCACCACCGTCTTTCACCACCACCACTCGTTTCCACCCACCACCCGCAACCACTTGCCATTTCTTACTCTTTTTTATATTTTAAACATTTTGTCTAAACCAAACGCGTTTGTAGTTTATGTTTTTCTAAAAATAAACAAAAATCAGTTTATAAAATTTTTGTAAATATAAATTGAAAACGTAAACGTTACCAAACAGGCCCTAATTGTTCAAATTTTATTTTCAGAACGAAGTCCATCGATTGAAGAAGTTATACAATCTGGTGTTGTTCCCCGCTTTGTATGGTTGAGGTTTGGGCATGGAAGGCGATGGCTAGCGGTGAAGTAGTTGGTGAGATGGTGGTGGGTGAGATGTGTATGGAGAAATTGTGAGATGTGTAGGTGAGATGACGGTGGGTGAGACGGTAATTTTGTTAAAAGATAAAATTATAATTTTGAAAAAATTCATTAAGTGTGTGGAGTAAGGAAACTTTGGTGTGTGGAAATAGAGGCCTTGTTTGGTTTGTTTTTCAGAAAAATTTTTGGAAAAAATTCTCCACAAACAAATTTTCAAGAGTAATCGAATTAAACAAAATTTTCCAAAAAAAATCTCAAAATTTTATTTGGTTACCTACTTTTCAAAATCATTCTCTCTCATATACATCAAATCAATCATTTTTTTTAAAACTCTCTCTCCCAAAACAATTTTCTAAAATCATTTATAAAAAAATAACAAACCAAACAAAATTTCATACTTTTTATCTCAAAAATTACTCTAAAACACAAACCAAACGCACCCAAAATTTCCCTATTCTCTAATGTCCATTCCGTTACCAAATCTGTAAACAATCCAAATTCCACATTTTACATTTATAAAATTATTACATCCAAACGAACAATAACAATGGCGGATCTACAATCTCCGGGGCCGCCTCGCTCCACCGCCGACCTCTTCGGAGACCCAGTCGACTCCCACCCGGTATGGTTCAAGCAATCCTCCTTCCTCCAACCCAACTTCGACTCCGAGTCCTACATCGCCGATCTCAGGACCTTCGTCCCCTTCGAAACCCTCCGATCCGAGCTCCATTCACATCTCTCCTCTCTCAAACACGAGCTCGTCGACCTCATCAACCGCGACTACGGCGATTTCGTCAACCTCAGTACCAAGCTCGTCGACGTTGACGGCGCCGTCGTCCGAATGCGCGCCCCCCTCTCCGAGATTCGCGAGAAGATCCTCGTCTTCTGCTCCGCCGTCGAGGCCTCGCTCCTTGCTCTGCAGACTGGTTTGCGGCAGCGAGCTGAGGCCTCCGCCGCCAGGGAGGTCTTGGAGTTGTTGCTTGATACGTTTCATGTTGTGTCTAAGGTATGTATGTATGTATGTATGTATGTATGTATTCATTTCACATTACTTTCCGTTTGGTTCTTGAGAAAATGTAGTGATAAAACTATATATATATATATATATATATTTGAAGAAAATGGATTTTCTTGTCTCTGTTGAAAATATGTGAGCCTAATACACAATTGACTTAAACTTGCATTTAGGTTGAAGTTTTGTATATTAGATTCTGAAATGAATAATAGAATTCAAGTCCTGTTTTGTTTGCAGAGCCAAAGTAGGAAAATTACCAAATTAGAATTGGGGGAGGGGGGTTCTTAGGATTTGATAGTTATGTTATGTCCTCAAAAATCGGAAAACAGAATTCAAGTTTGTTCAGCTTGCGAATTTGTGGCACCGTAGTAGAATCATTTTTACCAATGGCACGTCGTGTGCCTAAGTGCGAAAAGACAGTGCAAGCTTTGTGATGCCGAAACCTAAATGTTAAGTCAGCAACACTAACATTTGTTTGAGTTGAAGGTGTTATTTTCAGGGGTACTAATTGCGAAGGTAATTTCTGTTAGGAATTGAATGATACACCTAACTTGGATCGTTGAGACACAAAATACAAATAAGAACTTGAACAAGTAATGGAAAATCAAGCGCACACATAGGTTACAATGATTTACGTGGTATTTTATCATGCCCGACACATGACGAGTCCTTCGGGCATCACATCATCGCCATTACACCCCCATGTTGCAAACTTCCAAGCTGTGATGCACGGACGTAGACACGACACGGACACGCAATTTTTCAAAAAATGAGTGATACGACACGCTGGGGACACGTTTAATATATATAATTTTATTTATTTATTATATGTCTAAAATAAAAAGAAAATTATTAATTCTTATACAATTACAATAATAATAAAATTAATAAACACATTTTTTAAATTTTTTAATAAAAAATAAGTTTTTAAAATAAAAATAATTTATTCTATGAATTTTAGGTTTAACAAAAAATAAGGATAAAAAAAAAAAGAAAAAGAAAAAAAAAAAGAGAGGGAGAGAGAAACGGGAATCAAGAAAAAGAGAAACAATAGAGGAGAGAGAGTGAAATAAAAAACGCTGTGAGAGAGAGAGTCGGAAAAGGCAGAGACGAAAGGGAGGAGAGGAGGAAGAAAATGAAGAGAAAAAGAAGAACAGAGAAGATGGAGACAGAGACGAAGAGAAGAAGGAGAAGAAGAAGAGAGAAGATGAAGAATCATACCTCAGCTTCTTCGATTGATCTGAACAGGTAAGGCTCCTTGTTGTCCCTCGATCTCTCTCTCTTTCTCTGTCTCCTCTCCTCCCTCGATCTTTTTCTCTCTTTCTTTGTCTCCTCTCCAACAGTTAGGGCTTCTTTGATCCACTCACGCGTGTCCGAAAAGTGTCCCGAAGTGTCCATGGTGTGTCCGACTGGGAAATTTCAAAAAAAAAAAGGGGACACATTAGAGGGAGTGTTGGACACGTGTCTACTGCACGTCCATCGCGGGTTCGTGTCCGTGTCCGACACTCGTACGTAGGGCCTGGGGACGTGTCGGTGCTTTATAGCTTCCAAGGCACCATGATCAATTGGGATTACATGTCTAGCCTAAGCGGGGGCATGTACACCGCCAAGTATGGAGCGCTTCAAGATAAATGAGTTAGGCCCTCGAACTTACCTACGCTCTCTTTTGGGCCCTTGGCTCACCCATGTTCACATGGCAGTTTGGCTCACTTATGTTCACATGGCAGTTTGGCTCACCTATGTGCTCGTTTGGGTCCTTGCCCTACATATGCTTACTTGGCGGCCTAAGGCTAGGCTCTTGGACCACCTTAATGTGCACTCATTCTACTTCAGCACTTGATTGCCTAGGCTAGTAGTAGGGCCTAGGCACCCCCGCTTGGGATTATTGGAGGATTGTGGATTGGACGCTAAGACTATGGAATCATCAAGTTTTTCCTTGGTTGTCTTCCTCTCAAGACAACTCTACCTTGACCAGGTTTGGAGGGAGGCGATGTTGACCTTACACCCATGCCTCTGCCTGCATGATATGTTGCCCAAAAATATCATACCTGCTAGCTACAGATGGCAGGAGGGATGGTATCAGCTCTTTGTCGAGTTGAGGAGAGCTCACCACCTATCCAACATGTTGCTTGGGCTCCAATACTATGGAGTTTATCTAACATATCGCATATGCAGCAGCTCACATCATCACACAACACCACATCTATCACAACACATAAACCCTAAGTGTTCAAGGTCTCTTATTGCCACCCTCTCTAACTTTGAACTTGCCTGGGTCTTCTACTCTTCATCTCCGGTGATCTCGAGCCATTGAAATTGATGTAGGACAGCGCTGTTCGGGGCAGTTTTGGGGCTGTGAAAACACTGAAATTTCGGAAAGAAAGAAAGAAAGTAAGAAAGTAAGAAGAAGAAGGAGAAGAAGAAGAAGGAAAAGAAGAATATGGATCTAGGAATCATTCCTAGAATCCTATAGGCATCACACTTAAAGTTAGGGTTGGATCACACAAACCCAAAAGAGGCTTCAAAGCTCTAAAAATTCTATAAAATATCAACTCTATTGGATTAGAAGTGTTACATGACTTTATATAAACTTAGAGACTTCCTTTTCCAACTAAAACTCCAAAATAGGAAACTACTAATATTTTGACTTCCAGAACCTATCTAAAACCAAATAAGAAGTATAAATAAAAACTAATTAAATAACTTGACCCACAAGACAACCCATGGACGACCCACAAACCCATGTCAACAAATATTAAAATTACCAAAATACCGTTGACCTAAAAATCCTAGAAACTATAAAATAGGACTATAATAATACTAGAAATATAATTATATATGAATTCTATCAGCTTTTCTTCGAAATCATGCCAATGTCTAAATATTACCACTTCTTTGAATTTAACCTTCCTTGAACTTCTTGTATTCTCCATCAGAAATGCTCTCCATCTTCCCACAAGTCCATAACTGACAACCTCTAACCTCTCTTACCCACACGTGGTTCATCCTAAAACTAGGGTTATGTCCACAGCTACTATAGTTTTACTATGATCAGAAAATTACAAGATACAAAGATATCATAGTTGTCTCCCCCTCAACTATAAAAATACACAAAAATTAAGGAAACGAGAAACGAGTGCAGAAATACCGAAATACCCTTGCTTCAAAATTTGTATCGATCGAGTGGTCAATGATTAGTATTTATCAGGATACACACTATTCCAACAATTTCTAATATTCAAAATTCAAGGTTTTAATTTTTTAATTTATTTTTATTTTTTCAACCTACGGTTTCATATCAATAAGAAGATCCTTCTCTCTCGCTAAATTTTTTTTCGTGGTAAAATTAAATTCATTACACAAAGGGGAATACATCCCCTGGACCCTGTACATACAAACCCCCAAAAAAAAAAAAAAAAAAAAAAAAAAAAAATTGCATTTGCAAGCTTTATGCTTCAAATTTTAGTTATTCTAGGAATCCATTAGTTTATTTACATTGTATTGTGGTGACTTTATATATCTATTTTAAAATGCAGGTTGAGAAACTGATAAAGGAGCTGCCTAGTGTGCCTGCTGATTGGTCTAATGGCGACGTAAATTTTGCAGAGAAGGATCTGGATCACTTAAGCAATGGATTCTCCGTACAACACACTGAAAATGAAACAAATATTAGGGAGACTCAAAGCATGCTTTTGGATAGAATTGCCAGCGAAATGAATCGGTTTAAGTTCTACATCACTCACGCACAGGTCTATCTTGCTCTTGCACTCATGCCTACCCCATTAGCTTTCTCACATTTGTGTTATAATAGTTGCAGCAGCAATCTTATCCCATTTATTACATTTGTTCAATCTTTTATGTGGCAATAATGTTATTAAACTATCTTTGTTGACGATATAGTTCTCTATATGTATTTAATACCTTCTGTTTCTGTGACTCATGAGTCATCCATCTGTAAGTCTTTACTCTTTATGACTGTTTCATCTTGGAACTGAAACTTATACTGAATCAAGAATATTTCAAAGTCCACTATCTGGTGTTGTTCAGGAGCCTTACCAGGTTGATGTGAGCAGAATTTTTGATTTAATGAGATATTGAATAGGCTATGCTTGTTTGTGTTGTGGCCATTGTTCTCTTCATCTCTCTTCTCCTTTGTTCATCTCTTTTTTCCCCTACAGTGTGCTACATCAATGAGTCATTTTTTCGTCCATGATGGTCTAAGAAGTTGAGACATTAGCTTTATCAGGGATGGAAGTAGTCATTCTGCAGAAAAGAATGTGGATCTAGCAAGCAAGGAGAGAAATTATATGTGATGTAGTTCACACGCAATCCATTGTATGCACTTCTGACATCCCTTGTGGGAATTGAAATAGGAAAGGATGCAAATGGCTGAAACAATGTTTTCTTAAAAAGTATGAGAACCATATTAACCAACTTTCAGAGAAGATCCTAGAATTTGCATCACTGTGAGCAGGGCCGGCTCTGAGGTAAGGCGGGCAAAGCCGCTGCCTTGGGCCCCCAAATTCTGTCTAAAAAATAAGACCCCGAAATAATTCCAATCTTAAGTTTTGTTTAATTATTTTGGTCTTAAGTTATGTTTGGGTTATTAAAATAAAGTTGAATAGAGTAATCATTCTATCATAATGTCTATTTTCACGTTTGGTTTACTAAAAAGATTATAAACGAAATCATCATTCACCATCGTGAGGAAATAGTAATAGTTTTATAAAGAGACTAAGGAACGGCTATTTCATTCAATCCAATTTCATTTTAGTGAACCAAACACTACATTATAGTATTAGTAGTTTAGAAATGAAGGTTTAGACAAACAATTGGATTGGTGAATTATTTAAAAATAATGGATGGTTGTTTGCCAAATGTATGAATTATTTATAGAATATTGTTTGACTATATGAATTACAATTGCTTCAGAAATAAATTTTTTAAAGTTGAAGTTAATCAAATTTTACAACTTAATTTACTACGTCAGGAAAAAGTGTGAATAAATTATAGTGTTAACAATTGAAAATGTTCGAAATTTATGTCAATAATTATGTGTAACATATGCAACAAATTTATAGAAGATACAGGTAAAAAATAAAAATAAATTGAAGATTGATACTATTTTATCAATATATATATATATTTTAAAATATGTATGAGAGCCAAGGGCCCATCTTCTAAGTTCGCCTTAGGCCCCCAGAAAGTCAAGGCTGACCCTGTGAGGTTTATAAACTGAAAGTGTTGCACATCTACTTTTTAACATGTACTCCTGCGTGTAAGTTATGCTCCACAGTCTCTTACCTAAAGATCCTATAAATTATTGTCTAATGGTTGAAAGTCAATTGGTAATTAGTACTCTGTTCCATCCAAAGTTTAAACCCTTGGTTACAAACTGAACTAAAACTTAACATTGATGCCAAACTAAGACAATAAAAGTCAATTGCAGACTTATATTTGGGACAATAGAAAACAATCAGTGAACTTAACAACATTAAAGATTGTATGTAAATGTTTCAGAAAGTAAAAATTTAAAGGTTTGCATTTGGTTTGGTTTTGGATTATCATCATCATCGTTATTTTATTTCATCTTTCTTGGTAGGTGCTCTTGGATTGATTGTCAGTCACATGTTAATCCAGTTATTACTTGCCTGAAACCCAGAAGCAGGGTTTTTCCTTGCAAAATAAAATTTCCGAGAGCTATTTGGGGGTCAAAAAAAAAATGTGAAAATTGTTGAATTTCGTATACAAGAGCTAAGAAGTTTCAAGATCAAGGAGTTCATTTGTTTTTGTTTCCTCTAGACTCGACTTTGTTTGTCATCTGCAAAGAAGCATGGACATGGACACGTGACACGACACGGATACGACACGGACACGCAGACACGGCAATTTTTGAAAAATGTAGGACACGACACGTGGGGGACACGGACAAAATATATAATTTTATATATTTATTATATGTCATATATATGAACATGTCATTCTAAGACAATAAATAAATACATTATAACACTAATTTCTATAAATTAACGTTATTTTTCCTTTATCATCTTATTCTAAGTTATTTTATTCAAACTTATAATTAGTTTCGTGTGTCTAGTCGATGAACACGCATGTCCTTCAAGTGTCCGAAGAGTGTCCAAGTTTTAAATTCTTTATAAAAAATCAAGACACATTTGGATGAGTGTCGGACACGTGTCGGGAGAGTGTCTGATGAGTGTCAGTGTCCGACACGGACACGACATGGATACGCCACCTTTTTAGAAGTGTCCGTGCTTCTTAGGTCATCTGTGTATTTTCAATGATATTGTATTACAATTCCCATCTTAATTTTCTTTCCAGTCATGAAACAGGTTTTCTATTTATGGTGATCTTGGTATTGTCAACCAAAAACCATTTTTTTGGTGATAGAAGGGCTGGTAGGGATGCAATCGGTTCGGTATGGTCGGTTTTAGGTAAAAAATTACACAGAACCCATAATGTTTGATTTATTATTTTGAACACTGATACATGCCGCTTCTCCCATTAAACCGTACCAAACCGAACTGATTGAAACGGTTCGGTTTGGTGTGGTTTAATCGGTTTAGGATTTTTCAAACTTAAGTCACTTTTAAATATAACCACTAATCTATATAAAAACATTAAATTAGTTATTTGTTTGCCATTTCAAACATATCCAATCCATCCATTTAATGCATACTTTTCAATTCCTAAATTAACAAAAATAAAAACAAAAAAAAGTTTAAAAATACTAAGGTTTTAAGAATAATGAGTTAGAGTTAAGATTATATATAAGAAGAGTTTACAAACTTAGGTTATAAAGATGCTAAGGTTAATTAATTAAGGTTAATAATTTATTATACTTATTAATATCATTATATTATTAGATTATATATATATATATTATAAATAAAATATATGTTGAAGCGGCTGGTTTCGGTTTGGATCGGTGCACAATGTGCTTAAACCGATACCAAATCGAAAACCGAAAAAAATCAAATTTAAAAACTGCACAGACTGATTCTTGTTAAAAAACAGACACAATATAGCCGGTTTGGTCTGGTTCAATCGGTTTGGTCAGTTTTTTCGGTTTTTCTTACATCCCTAAGGGCTGGTTTGTTTTCAGCTTGTCTGTCTATTTCACCATGCTGGCAATTTGTACAACTTTGCTTTGGTGGTAATCTACACTCCTTGAAAGCAACTATTTTGTTTTTGGAAACTTGTGTCTCTTTTTGTAGGGGGCAATGGAAACAAATTTGATTTGTTGTATGCCACTAATGCTTAATGGTTGAGATAATACTTTTCCAATCAGACTGGCTAATTGGAGTGAAACATTGCATGTCCAATTTGGGAATGTAGTATGGCTTGAATTGTGGTTCATCAATTCCTTTTTTGGCATAGATAATTATTTATTTTATTCATTTGTGCTTGAGCTGGTTTTGTGCATGCATTGAGTTGACATTGCCTGATGTGAAGAATCAATGACCTGTGAATGGTTGTATTAATAATTTACACATTTTCCTTTTCTATATTATGGCAGTACAGAACTTGCCTTTTATTGAGAACATGGAGAAGAGGATACAAAATGCTAGCCTATTATTGGATGCTAGCTTGGGGCACTGTTTTGTAGATAGACTGGAACACAGGGATGCAAATGTCATATTCAATTGTTTACGGGCATATGCAGCTATTGATAACACCAGGAGTGCTGAAGAAATTTTTCGCTCAACTGTTGTGGCACCATTGATTCAGAAAATTATTCCACACAGTTCATCGGGGGTGGTTGGTGGGGGGGCATCAGGAGATGAACTTGAAGAGGATTATAAGCAAATCAAGCAATATATAGAGAAAGATTGCAAATTTTTACTTGAAATTTCCTCTACAGGTATGCAATAATGCAAACAACATAACATGCACTTCAACTATTGCATTCTATTTGAACCTTCTATTAAAGGTGATACTTTTCTTTCATGCAAACACAAACTAATGACGTTATCATGCTTTTCTTTTGAGTAGTGTCTCTTGATATATGAATCTTTGTTGGTTTAATCACCGATATTTGTTTTGCTCCAAGGCTTACATTTATAACGGATCCTTTATCAGAGAATCATATTTTCTAGGGTAAATTACACATACACTTGTTGAGGTTTTCTTAAAATACGAATTGCCTCCTGTGGTCATGGAAATTACATCCCGTCCCTTCAAGTTTCTAATTGCATAACAAATGACTCATTTTATTAATAAATTGTTAAGTCAATTAATAGTTTTTAATAATGTCAAAATTATATTTAAATTAACAATTTATGTAATTTTATTATTGTATAAGAGAATAGTTAAGAATTTCATTTTTTTTTTGTCAATCCTGTTAAATAAAAATTTTTGATAATGGGGTATTTGTAATTTCTAAGACCATAAGGGACAATTCATATTTTAAGTAAACTTCAGGGGATGTATTTGTAATTTACCCTAGTTTTTATTTGTGTTATTAAAGGCGTGCCTAGGACCAAGGCGCAGTCAGTGCGCTTTGGAACATCTCAAGCCAACCAATGTAAAACAAGCCCCATAAAGGCACATGAAGTGTGCGCTTTAGGCTTAAGCTTAACGTGCAAGACTTGTACATTTTTTTTTTTAAATGTTTGTTTATTACAATTACAAGCATTGATTTCACTTATTATTATTATTTTTTTGTTTACATGCGACTAGAAAGGATTAAACTCCAAAACATACATTACAACCCGACACTTTTCGAGTCCTAAGGTTTCTCTTAAACCAAATTAACAGTTGGTGCTTCAGTGAGCTGCCTACGCTTTTAATAAACTGGTTTCTATTTTAATAGCTTCTTGCTTTGTCATCTGGCCATTTTGTGTTGCATCTTGACTGCCCTAGATCTTTTGTAAATAAAGCATGGATGGCTTTATGTTCTTCCAAATTTTCCTTTTGTTCCCTATTTATTTGATGGATTTGATAATTACACCAATGAGCAAAACCCTTTCTCTGTCCATTCATTCTTTTTCTTCTTCATTCATCATTTTCTTTCTTAATCTTCCCTTCATTTGGATGATAGATCCAATCCATATAAAGAAAATTGGATTTCTGCAGCATATTCTGAAATGACAAATGGGATGCTCTTACATTTGCCTTAATGTTAATTTGCTAGTTTTTTCCCCCCATATTTATGAAATTGTTGTACTGTTTGATGTATGCAGAAAATTCAGGTTTACATGTTTTTAGCTTCCTTTCCAATTCAATCCTTATAGAGGTTCTCTCAGCAATCCAAAGGGGAAGACCATGGGCCTTTTCACCTGGAAGACCTACAGAATTTCTGAAAAATTACAAATCAAGCCTAGATTTCTTGGCTCATTTAGAAGGTAGAGTTTTTTTTCTTTTCTTTTGTTTTCTTCTTCTTCTTCTTCTTCTTCTTCATTTTTTTTTTTTTT